>CAODLS012952295.1:0-10405 GCA_948243855.1 Flueggea neowawraea
TTTTCAAAACTACTGAACTCTCGATTCGAAAGACAAAAATTGAAACCAAACACACACATTTGTCAATCTCAACCTCAAAAACATTAATCCATCAACAATTTCACCAAACAAAGATCAAAATTGCCTAAAATTGATCAAAACCGTCCAAACCCTAACCCACTTTAAGAAGTCATCAAATCTCTTGATTCAAGACTTATTTTTGTTAATCTAAGTCCTACTCAACTTATTCTAGCATCCTCTAACAACTATTAACTAAAAATCATGCAGAAATTGAAGACCCAAAGAAATTCGGCCAAAATTAAAACCCACCAATCAATGCATGAAAATGAAGTTAAATCCATGAAAGAGATGTAATCTTACCTCAAAAATTGGTTAGGAATGATGGACGAACAATGTGGAAGAATCCCAGTTGAGTTGAGAGAGTTTTGAGTAAGAGAGGGGTGACTTAATGAAGAGAGTCGGGTTGTTGAGTGCTTTAAAATCGATCTGTGTAGGGACAACGTATGTCATGCTTATAGTCAACGTATGTCGTCGGGGTCGAAACCACATTCATTCACTTCTGTTTCAAATACAATGTACGTTGCACATGAACACAACGTACGTCATGATCCAATTTAACGTACATTGATCATCCTGCAAATTTTCAGATAACGTATGTTTTGCACCAAAGCCAACATACGTCTTGAACCCAACAACTTCTATACTTGACGTCCCTTACACCTAAACTCGTTCCAAACCATCCCCAAGATTCCTCAACTCCTAAAATCTCAAAAATACATCTTACAACCAAGATCAAACACCAAATCATTATCGAAATCAAGTCAGAATAAGCGGGATATTACATCAGTGAGGCACCTTCAAAATCTGTGAGTGCCCTTTTGTTCGAGCTCCGTCTTTTGTATTAGAGCTCCATACCGGGTTGCTTGTGGGATTCTAGGTTATTTTGTATTTTGGATTTATATGATTTTACTTTTATGTTATTGATAATATTTTCGATATATATTTATTTATTTATATTCATATATTTTTGGTTTTTTAAATTTTATTATATTATCTATTTATATTATCTGTAAACTGCTTAAATGGTTTAATATATGTTTAAAATGAATAAGTGAGTAGAATATTTGACCCTCCGAGGCTTGTGAGAGATGGGTCGGGCCCCCGATTTGGTTCGTCTTGTACACCGGTCATGGTCCGGAAACGGGTTATGACAAAAGAAATAAACAAGGATTTACAAAGGGAACAATGACATACTAGATGTGGATGCGAAACAATTTTTTTCTGTCCAACGACAGCCAAGTGGGAAATGGTGGACCTGGAATTGGAATGCACGCCATGCTCATGATTTGATAACACCATCTAAGGAGCATTTCCTTGTGAATTGATGAGTTTCATCAATTGCAATGTGGTAATGCAGATGATGCTAGTATTTGACCTAGACTAGCCTATGAGTTGATGGGAATCCAAGTTGGAGGTAAAGAACATTTGAGATTTACTCATACGGACTACAAAAACTATATCCAACATAGAAGGATTGAGTTTGTTAGTATTGATGTTTTATAAGCTATTTTTAATTACTTTGGAGGCAAGGACAATGACTCAAAAAATTTTTCCAAATTGTTGGCAATTAAGAGATTATAATTGCCTTAAGAATAGGTTGAATTTACAAACACACACTCACAAATATTGGTATTAATTTGAATAACTCTCTCACAAAAAAAAACAAAGTACACACAATATGCTATTTGTTCCTACAAGCTCGTTGGAGCGTTTTTACTCTAATCTAGATTTTCAAAACGGCTTACAAAATGAAGAAAATCCACCCCTTTATGTAGGCAAAATGAGGAGGTGAAGAGTTTATCTTTAACTTGAATTTCGCTTGCTAACATGCTTAGTTGTATTACTTATACATTAAGAATTTGACTTAGTCTAAATTTCTAAAGTAATGTAACCTTCTACATAATTCTACATCATAAAACCAAGTTTAATTTTCAACAAAAATGCAATTAGATGAATCTAGAATGATAGAGAATATTTTTTGGTCTAATCATGTCATGCAAAATGATTACTTATTATTTGGCGAGATTTTGTATCATTTGACTCCACATATAGAACAAACAAAGAAAACATGCCTTTTGGGGTTTTCATTGAAGTAAACCATCATGAGGAACAAATAGTATTTGGAGCTTGCTTATTATATAGCGAGACAGCTGCCTCATTTGAGTGGGTTTTTCAAACGTTTTTGCAATGCATGAATGGATAGACACCACAATGTTTATTTACTGACCAAAATGCCTCAATGCTTGCAGTAGTTCCTAATGTACTTCCAGAGACAAAACATCACCTTTGTGCATGGAATATCAACCAAAATGCAATGAAGAATCTTAGTCTTATGTTTTGCAACAATGAGTTCAAGCCATCTTGGTCTCATCTTTTATGGTCTAGTGATATTTTAAACTTTGATAGTACTTGGTTCAAGATGATTGTTTACAATCTTCAAGAGAATTAGTGGTTGCAGAGAATATATAGTAGAAAACATATGTGGGCTCTAGTGTTTATTAGAGACAATTTCTGTGCAGGAAAAAAACAACTCAAATGAGCAAAAGTTTTAATTCAAGGTTGCGCTCATGCCTTAAATCTACTATGGATTTGGAACGATTTTTTGAGCAATTTGATAGGGCTATTGACTTCCTGAGGCATGAAGAATTGGATTATGATTTTCATATGTAAAATGAGTTAATGAGCAAAACATTTTCAAACCCACTGTGCAAGTATGTGTTGAAAGTCTACACACCAAAGATGTTCAAAGTTTTTTCATGAGCAAGTATTGAAATTAGATTAGGTCAAAATTGGTAAACCAATGGATGGGTCTAAAGTGTATGTCTCGCATACATGTGAGGAGTTTCATGATTGTAGTTCTGCCAACCATCACAATGTGGCTCACGGGCCTTAATCCTATACATGCACTTGCAAAAACTTCAATTTCATTGGTATTATCTGTTGTCATATCATTTGAATGTTGAAACACGCAGTGTTGGCTTTGTTTCCTATTTACCAGATGGGTACATCTTACCTCGTTGGACTAGAAATGCGCGAAAGCACTAGTCTCTCCAAATACAACAAGGGAAATTCTAGAGGGTGAAGGTGTCATCAAGTATCGAAGGTACATAAATGATTTCGCTTGCACTATTTCCAAATATATTTCTACTCCTGCAGCTTGTGATAGCATTGAACATACTTTGGTCACACTTAATTCTTCTTTGGGAAATTTGTTGATTGAAGCATCTAATAAGGAAAGAAATTTAAAGGTGTTTCAATTGTAGAGTCCATTGATGGACAAGAAGTAGTAGTTGAAGGAAAAAAGAAGAGAGAACCCAAATTTAAGGAAAACAAACAGCCTAAAAGTTATCTTGAGATAAAAAAAAATTCTTGTTGCATTTGAAAAAGTTCATAGTTATCACAACCAGCAACTAATAAAGAAGAAATTTTAGATGTCTGAGATTTAATACAATGGAAGATTTGATGAATCTTTATTCAAGTGCACCTCAATAAGATATATCTTATAAACTAGAATATATGATTCTGTATATTATGTTCATAGATGCATTTTTCTCTGTTGAATAAATTTTTCTTATGTAGGTTAATTGTCTCAACAAATTCATGGAGAACATGTGGCTTTTACTTGGACAGTGTACGAATAATTTTTGCTATTATATGGATCTCTTTTGTGGGATTGATTTTTATTTTCTATAGTTGATAATTGATTTTAAGTTGTTCAAGCAATTTAGAAGACTTGAAGGAAAATAGCAAATCTTATTATTGCCAAGCAAGTTGTGCAATAGAAGAATGATAACATGCAACTTTTTTTGCCTTTATGTAGACTATTTTTGAATATAATATTGAGCTTATTTTGGTTATTACAAGTCCCTTTTTTTTTTCTTTCAAAAAGTCCAATTACATATATTTGTATTCTTTTTTTGAAAAATGTCCATGTTTCAATTTGGTATTTACTGAATAACAATTATAGTACAAGAATATGATTCAAAAAGTAAAACAATTTTTTTCCTTACTGTAAAACAAATTCGGTATAACAAATTTTGTTTAAAAAATATGATTGTCATAATATGTAGTTTTAATTTTCGTATAATTTTCGCATAAAATAGAAAAAAAATAAATTCACAAGGCAAAATTGGTCAATTCAATAGTGTCTAAAAAATATTTATTTTTGTGTAAAAAGAAAAGAAAAAAAGTCAAAAAATTAAAATATTTGAACCATTAATGTGAGTCACAAGAATTGCATAAAGTTGGTCATTTTTGTTTGGCTTGGAGCCATGGCTCAATAGTAAGCAACAGGAATTGCATAAAGTGGCTTGACATGTTTTTTTAATTTGCTAGCATCATGACATCCGTATGATTAAAACCAGTGTTTTCGATACAATCTGGACAGTGAAAAGCAAATGAAGCAGATTGGCCCATGACCATAGATGGACCCAGAGTTAATTGTCTCAGAGGTATCTCAAGCTTTTAAAATGTTATGTAAAACTACCTAACGTTGATTTTGTTACATGATGGCCACCAAAGTTTGTTAAATGGTGTAGGGTTGGCAATTCGTGTTCAAGTATCGTGTCGACCTATCTGTCTAACACGGTTACACGTGACACGAACACAATACATTTAATAAATGAGTCAAGTTTTAAAACACGTATACAAGATGTTTATCAACCATGTTAACACGACACGATTAAACATGATTAAAATAAAAAGGTCACAATAAGGCACGTTAACCAACTAATCCACTTAAAGACACAAAATACGTATAATTAATATAATACATTTAACAATATTAAATTAATACTCAATATAAATGAATAAAAATATCAAAATATATCCACAAAAATCCCAAAAAAATCTAATAACATGAATACATACATATTGAAACACTAGAAGTTAAATAAATTAAATCTAAAATTAAAACTCTCATAACTTAAATTAAAATGGATCTTGTGGATCAATAAATGGTTAATCGTGTCATAAATGTGTCGACATATTTACAACACGAACCTAAATTTGACATGTTTATGATACGAACTCGTTTATACCAAACTCAAACACTCCTAAGAACATATCGTGTTGTGTCGTATCAAAAATTGTCACCCCTAAAATGATGCAATAATGGTACCTGAAACACTTTATTCAATAAATGTATAAAAACTTTTATTCAATCCAATTTTTTTATTCAACAAAGTGAAGGGGAGCAACTACAGGCAGGAATCCTACATGTTTGCCTTCTTACCCATGTTGTCACACTATGAAGAACTTTTATGCTGATTAAAGTGATACCATTATTGCAACACTTAAAAAACTTTGGTGGCCATCACGTAATAAAATTGACTTTAGTTAGTTTTGTATAACATTTTGGAAACTTGAGGTACCATTGATGCAATTAACTCTAAGAGTTATGCGTAAAATCAAAATTATTATAACATATATGTGGCTCGAAATAAGCATTGTGTTAAGACAATTATTTAAAATCCTTCTATTCATATTAAGGAAATATTTAAATAATATATTGTAAAGCCTATATAGGAATATAAAATCTATATATATATTCCCATATATTTGATTGCTCTTGTATGGGAAGATTAAAATCTTTTCTATATAGTTTCTTGGCTTTGTGATGGACAATGCCTATATAAAGGAGTTACGTTTGGGTCTCTAAAGCCATTTTATTTTGTTATGTAATACACCATCAATAGAGAATAAGAATAGGCTTTAGAAGCTTTCAAACTAAAGGTGGTTCAATCACTTGCAATGATGTCAATGGCTAGAAGTATTTAGATCTTCTTTCTTCCGCTTTAATTCACGTATAATGCTTGTCCTTAATAGAGTGAATATACAAGATACTCTAACAATTGGTATCAGAGACATACTTGCCTCTGCTTTGACTTAAAATAAGGCTTAATACGGCATATGTAGTGACGATATCACGTGACCTTGTTATTCTTCCTTTTTGGTGTATATAGCATGTGTATACTAGTCTTAATAATTTTGTTTGGTTCTAAATATTTAGAAATATGTTATTGTGATAACTTCATACTGGCTGAACACGTTAGTGTTAATTTGATTAAACTCCTCATATTGACTTAATTGAAATAAGTATTTATTTGATCAAAATGAAAATTTGATTCTAGCTTATTGTGTGAATTTTAGTCTTGTGGTTACATAATATTAAGCCTAGATGATATTCTACCCTACTATTATATGTTCATACAATTCATTAGTTGTTACTAATACTATTTATTATATGTAGAATGCAGTGATTGAACTAAATGATATTTGTAGGAGATTAACTGTTATATTATTAAAAAATCCATGATAATTCTGTCATACTAATGATGTACTTTTATTATGCCCAATTATATGCTATAAATATCCTTGGTGATATTAAGTTAATCTTAGTTATTTATTGAATTTTGGTTGCTTTCTGTTACATGCAATAATATGATAAATGTCTAAATGATCCATATAATTTGTATAATTAAAGTTTAGCTGCAACATCTTTAATTGTATATATTATATATATTAAGTGGTTTGGATCATATATAGATGAGAGACATTTGTTGTGATTACTCATATTTGATATAATAAATTTTATCCCACATGAATTTTTATTATATTAGTATGACAAATCAGGATAACATATCAAATTATATTAAATTACCCACAGGAATTAAGAAAAGGAACATAATTTGATGGTTTTATCATAAAGTTAATGAATCTAATTGAGTTAAGATTTTGACCCACAGGTAAATCTTATGTCACTAGGTTCATTTTATTACATGTTTTGCATAGGTAAAGCGTGATATATTTAATTTCTAATCTCAAACTTACGTGAGCATTTTCTTGCAACTATGCAATAACTGAATATTTATGATATCAAATATGATATTCCCGAACTAAAAGGGGACAACTTTAAAGTTTGGAAGGAAAGAGTTCTCCTTCAATTGGGGTGCATGGATATTGACTATGCCATTAGGAAAGACAAGCCGATCATTATCGAAACCAGCTCTACAGAAGAGAAGGTTTTTTTATGAACAATGGGAGCGATCTAATCGCCTTAGTGTGATGTTCATAAAGACCAAAATCTCTACTGGTATTGCGGTTTTGTGGATCAGCATAATGATGTCAAGGCACTGTTGAAAGCCATTGATGAACAATTTGTCACTTCTGATAAAGCACTTGCTAGCACCCTAATAATGAAGTTTTCATCCATAAGGCTCACTACTGTGAGGGGTGTACGTGATCACATCATGCAAATGAGGGACATTGAGACTCAATTGAAAACTCTTGAGGTTGAAATGTCTGAAAATTTCCTTATGCATTATATTTTGAACACTTTTCCACAACAATATAGTCCCTTTAAGATTTCCTACAATACACATAAGGACAAATGGTCAACCAATGAACTTATGACCATTTGTGTTCAAGAGGAGGAAAGGTTAATAATGGAAATGGGTGAAAGTGCAATGTTGGCAACATATGACAAGAACCAGAATGGAGGAAAGAATCGGTATCAAGTCAAGGAAAAGGGGAAAGGTAAAATACCTCCCCAAGGTGGGATCAAAAAGGAAAATAAGTGCTTCTTCTGTAAAAGGAAGGAACACATGAAGAAAGATTGCACCAAATTCCAAAATTGGCTTGAGAAGAAAGGTAAATCAATCTCACTTGTTTGTTATGAATCTAATATGGTTGATGTACATTATAATACATGGTGGATTGATTCTGGAGCTACAATCCATATTTTGAATACCTTGCAGGGTAACTGAAACCTAAGGAAGCCAGTGGGAAGCGAGCAAAGTATCTTATCAGGAAACAAGATTAGTTCACATATGGAGGTTGTTGGAACATGCAATTTAATATTAAATAATGGCTATGTTCTTATTTGGAAAAGACATTTTATATTCCAAGTTTCTCTAGGAATTTGATTTCAGTTTCAAGACTCGTACATTTGGGTTATTCATTTGAATTTTCAAATGCAAATTTTAGTTTATTTTATAAAAATGAACTTGTTGGAAGTGGTACATTGTCTGATGGTCTTTTCTCAATAAATTTGCAACATGATAATGCTAACAATGTTATGCATGTTCATGCCGGTATCAAGCGTTGTATTATGAATGAAAATTCCTCAATATTGTGGCATCAGAGGCTAGGTCATATCTCCATTGATAGAATTAAAAGATTAGTAAATGATGAAGTACTTAATACTTTAGATTTTATTGATTTTGATACTTGTATAGACTGCATTAAGGGAAAATAGACTAACAAGTCAAAGAAAGGTGCCAAGAGGAGTACATGCCTATTAGAGATCATACATTCAGATATTTTTTGTGCAACAATGAATACAAATGGTCCAAAAGACTTCACCTCTTTCATTGACGATTACTCACGATATATGTACCTCTACTTGCTTCACCATAAAATGAAGCATTAAACGCCTTTAAAGTTTTTAAGGTTGAAGTGGAGAAACAATTAGAAAAGTAAATCAAAATAGTGAGGACAGATAGAGGAGGAGAATATTATGGTCGATACACTGAGAATGAACAAGCACCAGGATCGTTTGTGAAGTTTCTTCAAGAGCACAGAATAGTTGCTCAATACACACTGCCTGGTTCTCCAAAACAAAATGGAGTGGCATAAAGAAGAAACCAAACTTTAATGGATATGGTGCGGAGTATGTGTAGCAACTCTAATCTACCTGAATTCTTATGGACTGAAGCTCTAAAAATGGCAACGCATATATTAAACCGAGTCCCAACTAAGGCAGTCTTGAAGACTCCATTTAAATTATGGAAAGGTTGGAAACCGAGTTTGCGACATATATGCGTATGGGGATGCCCGTCTAAGGTTAGGATCTATAACCCACAAGAAAAGAAGCTTGATCCAAATACCATTAGTGGATATTTCATTGGATATGCCGAAAGATCCAAATGATATAGATTTTATTGTGCACCTCACAGTACTAGGATTGTGGAATCAAGGAATGCAAAATTCTTAGAAAATGACTTAATTAGTGGGAGTGATCAACATATCATCTCTGGGAAAGATCAATCTTTTCCATCTTATGAAAGGTTGCTCGTTGTCCATGATGCTCCTCGAATTGAACCTCTAATTATTGAGGCTCCAAAACCTGTTGTTGAGGTTTTACAACCTACTAAAAATGCTAGAGATTTTGGTAATCTAGTAGATCAAGTTGTTCAGGAAGTAGTAGAACAACCATTTGGTCAACATGATCCTTAGGAAAATGTTGAACCAACACTAAGGAGATCTACAAGGACAAAACGTTCAGCGATTCCTGAAGACTACATTGTGTATCTACAAGAATTGGACTCTGACTTTGGGGATGGAGATGATCCTAACACGTTTTCAGAAGCCGTAAGCCATAAAGACTCTGAATCATGGTACCAAGCCATGAAAGAAGAAATGAATTATATGGCATCTAATGGAGTATGGGAACTTGTTAAGTTACCGAATGGTGCAAGAGTCATTGAATGTAAATGGCTTTTCACTACTAAGACTGACTCATTAGGTAAAAAGACGAGACGTAAAGGAAGACTCGTAGCCAAAGAATTCACTCAAAAGGAGGGAATAAATTACAAGGAGACCTTTTCTCCTGTATCTAAAAAGGATTCTCTTCGAGTTATTATGGCTTTAGTTGCACAATTCAATTTGGAATTGCATCAAATAGATGTGAAAACTGCATTCCTTTATGGGGATCTAGAGGAGGAAATTTATATGAAGCAACCAGAAGGATTCTCCTTTAGTGATGGTGAGCATTTGGTGTGCAAGCTTAAGAAATCCATATACGGATTGAAACAGGCCTCTCGACAATGGTACTTGAAATTCCACAATGTCATCTCTTCATTTGGGTTTACTGAGAATGTCATGGATCAATGTATATACCAGAAGGTTAGTGGAAGCAAAATATGTTTTTTTTTTCCTATATGTGGATGATATTTTACTTGCAATCGATGATAAGGGAATGTTATACGAGGTGAAATATGCTCTTTCTAAAAATTTTGAGATGAAAGATATGGGTGAAGCATCTTATGTCATTGACATAAAGATCAATCGAGATAGACTTAAAGGAACTTTAGGGCTATCACAAGAAACCTATATCAATAAAGTTTTAGAAAGATTTCGTATGAAAATTGTTCACCAAGTGTAGTTCCTATTGATAAGGGTGATAAATTAAAGTTAGATCAATGTCCCAAGAATAATTTTGAAAAGGAACAAATGAAAACTGTTCCATATGCTTCTGTTGTTGGAAGCCTAATGTATGCTCAGGTTTGTACCAGACCTGATATTGCATTTGCTGTGGGAATGTTAGGAAGATATCAAAGTAATC
>CAODLS012953087.1:0-17635 GCA_948243855.1 Flueggea neowawraea
CCTCTATCTCCGCCTCGTAGTAAGCTTCATTGCTCCCCTCCAATCTAAAGCTGAGATCACCGATCCACAACAGTTAGTGAGTCAAAATTCCACGAATCAAAAAAAAATGGAGAGTGAGAAAGAGAGGAACCTTTTGAGGAAGTCGAGGAAGATGTTCTCGACTCGCACCGCCTTCTCGTCGACGAAGTAACCGCCGAATGCATCCATTGAATCCCCTTATTTGTGGTTTTTCCTTTCCCTCTTTTTTGAACTAACTGCAGAGATGTAGAACTGAAGTGAATAGGAGGGGTCTCTTCTTTCCCGCTGGGTGGCGGGAAAATGAGAAGCGGGCCCAACTGTTTCCCGCCAAAACTGGGTGTCTTGTTGGGCCCATTAAATAGGCTTGGTGATGTGTTTTGGGTTGAAGCTCCGATCTTGGTTGATACATCACGTGCCCAAACCGTATGCATTTCAATGGGTAATCAATCTTGGGTAATGGGTGAAAATAGGATGAGCCCATAGCAAAAACCTCCTTTTTTCAATTATTTTGTTTGAATAATCCAAATTGCGTCAGTTATTCTCTCTGTTGTTTTCTTTTTACATTTAAATTGTTGATAACTATTTTCATAATTAAAATATTTAACGATTTCTTTAAAAATGAGTTTGAAAGTACACTCATGCTCTATGTGTTAACTTTTTTTTTTTCTAATCGCCCGATATTTGAAATCCCACAAGTACCAACTAATCTGAATTTGATCGAGTAGGATCTCGAAGGGCGGCGAAGATCTCCCTCAAGAGTTTTAAGATAACTGCATACCCAAGACTCAAACATGAGACCTCTGGTTAAACTGGAAGAGTCTTGTGCTAACTTGAATCAATGCATTCTGCTTAAAAAGTTAACTCTAGGTAATACTTTTGGCACGTTAATTACTGAATTAACACATTCTGTACATGATTATTTTGTTCGTATTGATTAGAATGAATGAATTTTATGTTCCCATTTTTTTTTAAAAAAAGAAGAATAATTTACTTAATCCATCGAATCAGTTAAGTCGAATCCATATTCAAGTGGCACTACACAGCTGCCAGCTTAACTATATTGACTCTGTTGTTGTGTAGCGGGATAAATTGGCTTAATAACATCAAATAGCACGACATTTGTTTGTTTTTATACTTATGGCTCGACCTTTAGAAAATAGCATCCAATATGATCACATTTGTTATTTTTTGCATTTGTGGCATGAGTTAATATTTTCATTAAAAAATAACGAAAACTGATGAAGTGACACTGACAGCGTAATGACTATCGCTTGAAAACTGACGGGCACGTCATCAATTGTCCCATTTTTTAACAAAAATATTAACTCTTGCCACAAATATAAAAAATTACAAAGATGGTGTTATTGTGTGTTAGTTTGTGTTATTTTTTAAAGGTCGAGTCATATGTGTAAAAATGAGCAAATATTGTGCTATTTAACGTTATTAAACCGGATAAATTACTTTAATGTGAGCTGATTTCACGAGATTATAAGGAGCTTCATTGAAATTAATTTATTAACAAAAGTCTTCTTAAATTCAGACTGTTTTAATTCTAATGCCAATTTAGCTAGTTTAGTGTTGAAATTACAGCTCATACTCGTCGATTGATTACCTTATCAGGAATACATTATCTCCCACTTGGATTACCTAAAAAGAGCATTTGAAACAGTGAAGTTAGTTCACAAAGTTGAAATGGTAGTGCAAAGCTTGCTAAATGTAGAGGGCTCTCATTAATGAACCTTATAAATGTGCAGTGCTTTGAGGATTTGGCAGAGATTATCTGTGCCTGGCTAGGATTAGAGTATTCATATTTTGATTTTTTTTCCTACAAAATGGCAATTTGTTTCGCCAGTCTACCAACCATATACATGCATAATTATCTCTTGTAATTTGTTTTAACACTAACGTAATTAATATAGATAGTTAAGTGGATCCTTATAAAATCTTTCGAAAAACACACAGAAACAGGGCAATCCAAACACACAGAAACAGAGCAATCCAAACACATATAGAATCAAACCAGATCTCTCTCGATCTCTCTACTTTCACTTTTCTCTCTCTTTCTTTCTTCTTTCTATCTAACCTCAATTTCTTCTCTTTCCTTTTATTTAATGAAGAAGATCAAATTTAAAATCAAACCAGATCTCTCTTCTTTTATTTTCTCTCTCTTTCTCTTTCTTCTTTCTATATGACCACAATTTCCTCTCTTTCCTTTTATTTAATGAAGAAGATCAAATTTAAAATCAAATCAGATCTCTCTTCTTTTATTTTCTCTCTCTTTCTCTTTTCTCTTTCTATCTAACCACAATTTCCTTTATTTCCTTTTATTTACTAAAGAACATCAAAATTTGAAGGCTGGAGAAAGATTTGGATGGTTTGGCTGGAGAAGAACATGAAATCCCTTCACATACACCTTTTTCACTCACTACTTCTAGTAGCAAGAGATTCAAGCTTGTTTAAGACTTGTTTAAAACTTTTTTAGTTTCTGTTCATTGTATATTTTTTAATATATATAAATTCTACATATTTTATAACTTGTTTAAGATTTGTTTAGTATCCGTTCATTGTATATTTTTTTAATATATATAACTTCTACATGTTTTATAACTTGTTTAGGACTTGTTTAGTATCGATTTATTGTATATTTGTTCAACAACAAACTAACAAAAAAACATAAAATCAACAAAAAAAATCAACAAAAAACTAATAATAAATCAACAACAAACCAACCACAAAAAGACGTCGTTTAGACTAAAAAGTGGAGAAAAAATAACGGAAACAGACGTCGTGTATTCAAAAAAGAAGAACTGTGAATAACCAAAGTCACATCGTGAATCAAAAATTATAGGAAAGTGAATCTGTAATAAACATATCATGACCGTACAGGAGAAATATGGCATACTAATGTGGATGAACTACGTAATTTTCTCTTATAGTTAAGTGACAATCATCTTCTCACAAAATACTTTTTGAGATGAGTTAGACCTAATTTAATATGGTATTTAAGTTGGTATCATGGGGTTTCTCTCCACAAGGTGCAAAGTGGGGTTAATTTTATTCACGGTCACTATGAATTTGTGTTTGTTGCAGCATGATCACTTAACTCATTTTTGTTTCAGGAAGATTACCGAACATTAATTTTCATTCTCATACGGTCTTTAGCTGGATCTTAGAAATTGTTGGCCCAGATTGATGATTAGGCATGCCATGTCACTGAGAAATGACACGTGGATGTTGAATCAGATCTGAACCAAAATACTAACCCAAACTGAGACCCGACTCGCCTGATCGTGTTGATTAACCCTGAAGCATTTTCAAAAAGAACACAAGCAACACAAAGACTATTTTACCCTTAAAACAAAACCTCTCACAAAATTCCTCTCCCCTAAAAACAAATTCTATCTCCTATCTCTTCTCTTCATAATCTCTTCATTCCAGATAAACTCTCCAACTTTTGTGGTTCTAATATATGATTTTTAATTTTAAAATGCAATATTGTTCCTCAACTAAATCCATGCCTTCTTTGATTGTGTAAGTCCTATCATCCTCCAAAAACTTGATCCCTTCTCCTTTCGCTTCCTTATTTTGACCAAACCCATACCCATTTGCAAATCATCACCAACCACACCTTAATCATCTCCATCACCATCTTCTTCTCAGCTTGAAACCCACAAATTGTAACGTTGAAATTAAAGAGCAAAGGAATAAGGGGAAATTGTCTGATCTTTGATCGAAATAAGTTTTCGGGGGTTTGAGTCAGCATTTGCTTTTTATGCATTATGTAACCCCACAATACCAATACCACATTTTTTTACCCTATCAAATTTTTTGAGTCAACATTTTTTTCATCATTGTGTTAGTGCCAGCAATATCGGCCGCCTACCAGTGGTTCGTGACTGGACTATTCAGCTTTAATATCTAGGTGAGTGGGATGACAACTTCAGATACATAAGTTGTGTCTTCTAAAACCCTATGTTTTTGTTGTGCTCCGACCTCTGCATGAAATCCAGAATAATTAATGGTTTGACAATAATAAAATCTGACCTACGTGAAAACTCTACTATGAAAATCCTGTATGGATATTATTTGAAATGTTGAAATAATTATCATTTTTTGAAACAAGTATATTTTCTGCTATAAGTGCTCTGTTTAGTAATAACAAAATATTTTTTGTAATAATTATTTCATTCCAAAAATACTTATATTTTATGTAAATAATTACTTGTTCTACATGTTTGTTTGCTTCTAAATATCTAACTTCTGAAATTAGTTATTTTACTCTTATTTTATTTTATTATTATTAAATATTTGTATGTGTCATACATTGAATGCTTATGTGCATCCAATCCTCTGAAAAAGTTGTTGTTTTATTTTCACTTTTATTTATGTTATAAATCTGTTCTTTGATTTATATATATATATATATATGCCAAGTGGTACAACCATCATTACTAGTATGCTTCTGCTTTTTTGAGTCTTGCAAATAATAATTATTAATTTATTTTTGCTACCGTATACCTGTTCTTCTGAATAGTTATTTTGATTAATCTAATTATTCTGATTCGAGACACCTAGCTACGTGGTATGTAGCATTTGGTATATCAATGCTCTGTTAATGCCTTAGTTACCGGGATAAAAGAGTGACAATGTATCCGGCCAGATAAAAACACTTTTCTGTTTGGTAGCTTAGTCCACATTACTATTTTGTCTGTTCTAGTCCCATTATTTGACTCTGATATATATATATATATATATGTGTGTGTGTGTGTGTGTGTGTGTTTTGCCCCATGCCAGACTGCTCTGGTATGATATCGATTAATGTATGGATATAATAAATATTAAGAGTTTGTTTTATTGCTCATTCCCCCGTTGTATATTTGTTCTACAGTTTGGCTGGGTATATCTTGCTGGAGCTCATGGACTGCAATGCTCACATATATACTCTTTGATAAGTTCTGTTTGTTACAGTTTTGAGACTCTTAAAGGTGACAGGGTACTGTTTGAGCTCCCCTAAGTTGATAGCCCTTTTGAGTCAGGTACTACGTAGGCTTTTAAGGCTGCTAGTTTATTCTGATCTCATATTGTCAACATAGTTCCAATATAATACGGGTGCATGATCAATGATTATCAATTCGGTTAGCTCTGTATATGGTAGTAATATGGAACTATGTATAATCTGTATATGGTGAATTTGTATATTTGCATGTAGCATGCTTTTTTTGCCTTCTGATATATTAATAATCGTGTTTGACTGTATGTTGTTTGCAATCTGTGTGAAATATTTTCACAATGGATTTCGAATTATTATCAATATGTATACAAGTGTATACTAATATATGACTATATACGTGCATGTGGTATTTTCAAAAATGTTTTCAAAATAGTTTATGCGAGGCCTCAAAGGTGATTTGGAGTGTCGTTTCCTCACTGAGTTTACTTGCCCCATCCCTTTAACATTTTTCAGGTGATTTTGTTGATAGTACCCTTCGGCTTTTAGCATTTAGTGAGGTATTCTGAAGTGGCAATGAGTGTCCTTTTGTTCGGGCCCTAGTTATCTATTTTGTTAGTTGTTCCATATCGGGATACTTGTGGGTAGTTGGTTCATATTATCATTTTGTTAAATGATTTTATTTATAAATGGTTATCATATATTTTGTTATACTTATTAACTTTTATCTGTATGATAATGTATTTTGGGTATAAGCTTTGTTCTTCCGAGGCTTATGCGGGATGGGCCGGGGCATATGGTTCTGCTCGCCTCGTACGTCTGTCATGGTCTAAAAACGGGTTGTGACATAATTGATCCCCACTAGACTTGTGACTGGGTGGCGTATATGTATAGATTATAGAAAATTAAATGTCGCCACTGGGAAATACCATTTTCCTTTACCTTTTATTGATCAAATGCTTTAGAAGTTAGCCGGTCATAATTATTATTGTTTCTTATATGGCTATTCCGGTTATAATGAAATTCCCATATTTGGGGTGTTTTTGGGCAATTTTATGTTGCGGGGACTAGTTGTTATATTTTACATGTTTGGGTATAAATTGAAATTCTAAATAATTTGGGACCGATTTGTAATTTCTAGGATATTAAGACCTGAATTGTAATTTTTGAAAATTTTGAGGTACTGGTTTGTAAATTTAAAAAGTCTAAGGATTGATTTTTAATTTTTGAGAAGTTCGAAAGCCAATTTGAATTTTTCAATAGTTGGGGACTGATTTCCCAATTTTTTAAAATTTTGAGGACTAATTTGTAATTTACCATTACCTTAGAACTAAAATATAATTTTGCAAAAGTTCAGGGACCAAATTGTAATTTTGCATAGAGTTCGATTTTCGAGTCTAGAGCGATAGATCTTCGATCGAAATAGGTTTTCAACGTTGTACAAGCATTTGCATCCACATTGCATTATCATACATTTTCGATATTGCCACAGTACCAGTAGCACATTTTGATATTTTTCTGATATATCTGTTTCAACTACGTGTTTCTGTCAGCACGACCAGCCACCTATTAGTGGTTCTTGACTGGATTGTCAGCTTGGACATTAGGTGAGTGCAATGACAACTTCATACATATAGGCTATGTCTTTAACTCTGTATAGTTTTGCTATGTCTCGATATAATCTGTAATCTGACTAATAATTATTCAGCTAAATTAATAATCTGATTTTTGTGAAAATTTTGGAATAATATTTGTCTTTCTGAAAATAATTACATTATTATTTTTTGTAATAAATAATCTAATTTGCATGTTTGTCTGTCATTATTATTTAAATTTTTTTATAATATTCTGATATGGTACACCTAGCTATGGGTACGTAGCCTTTAGTTTACCAATGCTCTTTTTGGCCAGATACACGTACTTTTATGTCTGATGGCTTAGTCCATAATACTTATTCTGTCTAACCTGGTCCCATCATCTGATCATGCTATTTATATATAATATATATAAATTTTTGGCACATATGATATTGTATGACTGTATGTTGTATACTCTGGATGTAAACATTTTGAAAATATTTTCGGAATATTATTATGTATGTAGAATGTGTATATGTGTGTGTGTGTGTGCACGCGCGGATGGGGGTATGTTTGAAATAGTTCAAAACAGTTTATGTGAGGTCTTAGAAGTGATCTGGAGTGTCATCCCTTACTGAGATTTCTTACACTCTCCCCTTAATATTTTTTAGGTATACTTTTGATGCTCATCAACAGTTCGACACCTCGATCTCAGTAAGACACCCTTACTAGTAGTGAGTGCTCTCTTGTTCGGGCTCTATTTTTTTTGATATTAGAGTTCCACACCGGGTTCTATTAGGTTACTGGGCACATTTTTGCATTTTGACTTTCGAATTTTTCTAATTAATATTTTACTTGTATTTTGACATGTTAATATTTTGTTATAAAAATGTATATTTTATTTATTTACATTTATTATATTTTGTCAATAAATATTTTATATTTTATACCTTTGTTAATAATTGGATAATAAATGAATAAGTTGGTTAGAATGTCTAAATCTCCGAGGCTTCTGCGACATGGACCGTGTATCTAGTTCGGTTAGTCATGTACGCCGGTCATGGTTTGAAAACGGGTCGTGACACCTATGGTATTTTTGCATATAGGAGGATGTCATTTGGGTTGTGTAATGCACCCACAACCTTTCAAAGGTGTATGATGACCATTTTTTTTGATATGGTAGAAGATACTATAAATATTTTTATTGATGATTTCTCGGTTTATGGTTCTTGATTCGATTTGTGCTTGTCAAATTTACAGAAAGTTTTACAAAGGTGTGAGAAAACCAATTTAGTGCTAAATTGGGAAAAGTGTCATTTCATGGTTAATGAAAAGATTGTCTTAGGACATCACATTTCTTTAAAAGGCATTGAGGTTGATAAGGTCAAGATCGAGGTTATTGAACAATTACCTCCACCCACTTCGGTTGAAGAGGTTAAGAGTTTTTTTGGGACAAACCAGTTTTTATCGTCGATTCATTAAAAATTTCTCCAAGATTACAAATCTTTATGTTCCTTAATTATGAAGGACGCACCAAATAACTTTGATGTTGAGTGTTTACTGGCATTTGATCGGTTGAACAAAGCTGTGATGCCCGCTCCTATTCTCATTACCCCGGATTGGAGCATTCCCTTTGAGTTGATGTATGATGCAAGTGATCATATTGTGGGGGTTTTTTTGGGCCAAGGAGAGATGAATGCTTGAATGGCATCTATTATGCAAGTAAGCTATTAAATGGTGCCCAAGCCAACTATATTACCACAAAAAAAGGAGCTCTTCGCTATTGTCTATGCATTTAAGAGGTTTAGGTTCTATTTGGTAGGGCTTTAAAGTGATTGTTTACATTGATTATGCGACACTCAAATATTTGATGACCAAGAAGGATGCAAAGCCTAGGTTGATTAGGTGGATTCTCTTGTTGCAAGAATTTGCCTTGGAGATTAGGGAGAGGAAATTATGTGAAAATTTGATTACAGATCATTTGTCAATGATTGAGTCACTGAGTCAAGAAGATAAGCCTATTTGGGAGAATTTTCTGAATGAGCAACCTTTGGAAATGGATATCATGTTTTCCCTATAGTATGCCGATTTTCAAATTTCTTGGCATCGGAAGTCATGCCTAAAGGCTTATATTTTCACCAAAGGCGCAAGTTTTTGTCAGATGTCAAGCATTACATTTAGGAGGATCCATTGTTGTTCAAGTATTTTGCAGATGGAATTGTGCAAAGATGTGTCCCGGATCATTAAATGGTCCCTATACTTGCATATTGTCATTCTTTATCTTGTGGAGGGATCATAAACCTGATAAGACGGTGGCTAAGGTACTTCAATGTGGTTACTTTTGGCCCACATTGTTTAAGGATGCTAGGACTTATGTTATGATTTGTAATAGGTGTCAAAGAATCGAGAGTATTGATAAGAGACATGAGATGCCACAATAAGAGATTCTTGAGGTCGAATTGTTTGATGTTTGGGGGTTGAATTTTATGGGACTTTTCCCGCTTTGTATACATCTTGGTAGCGGTGGACTATGTTTCTAAATGGGTTGAGGTCATTGCCCTACCTAACAACATGACTCGAGCAGTGGAGAAATTTTTGAAAAAGAATATTTTCACACGATTTGGTGTCCTAAAGACGATCATTAATGACAACGAGGTTCATTTTAACAACCATTTATTTTCATCTCTTAGCCAAGTATGGGTGCGAATAGAAGATGTCTACCACTTAACATTCTTAAACAAGTGGCCAAGTTTAGATTTCCAATCGGGAGCTTAAACATATTCTTGAGAAAAATGATTAATGTATCTCGAAAGGTTTGGTCATTAAAGTTGGATGATGCACTTTCGGCATACCGCACTGCTTTCAAAACCCCATTAGCCATGTCTCATTTCCGACTTGATTATGGCAAGCCTTGTCATTTACCGGTAGAGCTCGAGCATAAGGCATTTTTGGCTATCAAGACATTGAAGTTTGACTTGTAAAAAGCTGGGAAAAGAGGTGTTTGTAATTCAATGAGCTTGAGGAGATTAGGAGAACGTCTTATGAGAACGCTACAAGAAAAGAACCAAAACTTGGCATGATAATCACATTTTAAGAAGGGAGTTTCTTAAAGGTCAAAAGATCATTCTCTTCAACTCAAGGCTCAAACTCTTTCCCGAAAAACTCAAGTCGAGATGGTCTGAACCCTTTCTCATAACCAAGGTGCATCCTCATGGTTAGTGGTGGCCACGGTTCATGAACCAACTATTCAGGCTTAGAAAACCTATGAACTGAAACCAAACTTCCCAGAGACAGTTTTGGGCGGTTCGGTTTTGATTCCAGTTTGGTTCTGTTCGATCGATGGTTTGGTCTAATTCGGTCGGTGGTTCCGGTTCGGTCTGGTTCAAATCGATTTTTTTAAAATAATGTTGTAATTAATTTTGATGATTTTTAGCCGGTTGGCAATGGTCCACTCCACCAACTAGGCTGACGATTCTGGGCGGTTAAACGATTTGAGATATCTTGAACTGGAACCGAACTAAGTTTAGACAATTTCGGTTGAAACTGTCGGTCTAGTTTTGACCACCTCTACTCATGGTGCAATCGAGATTCAAGGCAACGATGGCTCACTGTTTATTGTGAATGGTCAACGCTTAAAGCACTACATGGATGGCGATCAAGTCCACACCATCCATAAACTCAAATTTCAATCTTGAAAGAGTTGTACCTGTTGTAATGACGCTAAACTAGTTACCGTCCGGAATGACGTTAAACTACCGAGTATGTTCTCTTTCCTTTCACTTTTTCATTTAGTATCTTTTAATTTTGTTTTACTTTGTTTGTTCTTTATTTTTTTCTTGATCAATCCATCACTTTGTTATGCTTTATTTGGACTCTCCCTTGACGCCTTAATTGTCTTTTGAATTTTATGCATTGAGGACAATGCTAAATCAAAGTGTGAAAAGGCATTTAAATTGATTGAATAAAGTGATTGATTGTACTAGATGTTCATGCTTTGGTTCTAATTTGTGGTGAATTGTCGTTTTTGAGTGCGAAATGATGAATTTTAATGATTGTGGCAAACAGAAATTGCCACGGCCATAGCGATTTCTTTTGATTGGACAAAAAAATTGCCACAGCGTGGTAACATGGATCGATTTTGAAAATGCTTGAAAAATGTGTCGCAATAGTGGCACACAACCCTATAGCTGTGACACGTATTTTCTTGGTCAAAAATATAGATTTTCATGTCATATTTGTCTTGTTTTCAGGCAATTGTTATATCATGACATCATTTGACATGCTTTATCGTGCTCATAAGAGAATACATGTAGCCTTTGAATGGTCAAATGAGAAAAAAATCTGAATTCACCAAGAATCTGGTCATATTTTTACCAAGAATCTTGTCATACTTTCTTTGACCAAAGGCTCAATAAAAACAAATGCATGCATTCACCACACACACATGCACACATAAATTTTGCAATAGCTCTCCCAACCAAACAAGTCTTTTTGTTCATTCTTAGAGTTCAGAGGGGATGAGGAGTTTGCAATGGAAACGTATGATAAGCTCTCTAAGCTTATTATTGCTCCGGAAAAAATTCCTGTATTAAGATGATTTGGTGGCTTTGAGGGTGTTTGAGAGCGTGAGGGAAATGATGGTTACATGTGGATTTCTATAGTTGTACAATGTAATGGAAGACATTTATGAGGAGTTAACACTTGAGGTGTTGTGCACATTTTGTGTTGACTAGACCGATGGACATGGTTGTAATGTGTAGTTTCATCTAGCAAGAGCGGAGAGGATTTTATACTTTGATGAGTTTGGTTTTGCAACGAGGTGTTGTAATAGTGCAATTGAGGAGGGACCCAAAATTGATCCATATTCATTTAAATGGAACAAGGATGAGAGGAATGCTTTTTGGAGTGAGATGTGCAATCATCGAAATTTGGTGTTCAAGGGAAGTGTTTCGAAAGATTCGGAGATATCTAGTAGTGTGAGTAGGATGGTGCACAAATGGTTGACTAAGTCCATTAGTGGTTATGGAGAGAGTGTTAGTGCAATCAATGAAGTTGAGTTGTTGTGTCTCCACAGCATGAAAAAAGGCAAAAAAAAATTGACTTGGGAAAACTAATGGCAATGCAATTCCAAACTATAACAAGCAAAGAGAAGGGGTAACTCTGGAGGAGTATATGTGACAATGGTGGCAAAGTATTTTTGAGTGAGTCTTAGAGGCCTCAAGAGTGTTAAGAAGATGTGCGTTTTTGATATGTAAACGTGGAAGAGCATGCATTTGGTATGGGAGGGTGTTAAGAAGATGTGAGATGTTGCCCTTAAGTCTTCAAAAGGGCCCAAGATATGCATGTTCCCTCTTCCCACTAAAGCTAAGAACACTTTCAAGTTGACCCTCAAACCGATTCTAGCTCTTCCAACCCCGTTCTTTCCATTTAGATATCAAGCACAATATGTATATGTTGAGGAAAGAACAACGTGTGCAAAGTAAAATACTTTTTAGAATTGGCTCAACAATACAAGTAGTTGCAAGGGGAAGTCGTGACCTAATTCCAAAAGACAACTCATTGCTTCAACCACCACCCGAAATGCACATTCCACCAGAACCATATCGAGCAAAATTCTTTGAAGGTTTTCAAAATCCCAACAACAATGACAGTGATGAAGACGAGGAAAGAGGACTTGGTCCTCTTAAGTAAGCAAATGAGGCTCCTTCCCTGAGCATGAACATGTAGTGTAGGCTACTTTGCACTTGCATGTAGTATAGTGTAGTGTATGAGCATGTTTTCTTTTATTGCAATGTATGTCATGAAATAATTTGAGAGGTGTGCCTATATACTTTCATTGTTTGTTTTGCTATTTGCTCTCACTTTTAATGTCTTAGGTCCACACTCAATGGCTATGCAAACATTTCACCACCAAGGGCGCAATCAACAATGAAGAATAGAGAAGCATCCCTTAACCCTGTCTTTTAATTTTATGCTTGATATATATGATTTGACGTTGTCCCTTTTGTTTTTTTATGCTTGTGTAGATTGATCCGACCTTATTTTTGTGAACATTGGGGACAATATTCAAAATAAGTGTGGGGAATGGGTTTAATTGTGGGATGGTGTGGTTGATTGTGTGGTTATTTGTGTAGATTCTTACATGATTTGTGCTTGATTTTCATTAAAAAAATGCACAAAAATTTTTCAAAATTTTTAAAATACACTGAACTCATTTTGGTTTTTGTTTTTCATTCAATTTGATAGTGATAGTGTTTTAACTAATTGTGTTTTGGTTTGTTTTAAGTATTGAAATCTAAGTTTTTATGAGTTCTTCATTAAAAAAAAACTACTCAAGTCACCACTATTCTCTTCCAATTTTTTTGCCATTAACAACATTCTCTCCTCCCCTTGCTCATCTCCTCCATTTTCTACCTCAAAAATTGTTCTCTTTCATTTTTTACCTCACAAACCCATAAACTACTTAAAACTTATGTGAGTTTTAGAGACTGTTAATGAGACTTTTAGGGGTTGCAAAAATTAGAGAGAGAGGAATATGATGAAGAGAGAACATAAGAGGAGGGATTTTTTTTTCAAGTCGAGTTGCGGGGTTGGTCATGTTTTTGGTATGGTCAGTTATTAGGTTAGTTTTTTGGGTCGGGTTTTGTTCAATATCCACGTTAGCATCCATAAGGCATTTCTCAATGACGTGACATGACTAGTCATCAATTTGGGCTGTCGATTTGTAAAATGCGGCTAAAATTACTGTCTGAAAATGAAAATCAATATTCAATAATATTTCTGAAATAAAAGTAAATTAAATGATCATACTGCAACAAACTAAAACTTACAGTCATTGTGAATAAAATTAACCCGTGCAGATTGTGCCCAATTTGGGTTTTGTTTTGATCGAAGTTTGGATGTCTAGTTGGGTTATGATGTTCTATCTTGGACCAGTTCTAACTGAATAGAGGCCATGAACAGCTCTAATATTGTCCTAGTTGTGTTCACATGTCCATCCATGCCAGCTTGTCAACAAACGACAGAACCTAATCTACTCCTGCTATGGTGACCACGAAATCAACAAGTGACTGATTCACTGGACTCGGGACTCAGTAAGCGTTGCTGCTCTTCACAACCCCGCAACTGAAACCCACCTCTGCAATTCTCTTGTTTCTTTCAGTGAGTTTCAACGAAACCAGAAGAAATGCAAATGCTTCACCGAAGTTAAAACGGAAAGAAATAAACTAAAGTGAAAAATTATGGCTTTACAACTTCGACAACTGCCATTTGCTCTCTTATTACACTCTTCTTCTTCTCTTATGCAAACCCACTCTCTCTTCTTCCACCAACATCAACAAAGACATGCACTTTGTTTGAGTGGTAAGGTGGATACTGGACTTGGCAATCTATGCATCTCTCAAATGAGGAGGAGGAGGAGTGGTGGCCTGTTTGTGGGTAAAGAAGATACAGAATTGAGGGTTCAAGAAGAAGAAGAAGAAGAAGAAGAAGAGGAGAAGGAGGAAGAAGAAGAAGTGCCGCCAAGTCCTCAGGACCTCGAGTATATTAGTGAAATTAAAAGGGTCTGTTTGTCTTTTTCCATTTTTTTTTTTGGATAAAGATGAATACTTTTTTAGTTTACTTTGTGCTGAATGTTTTTGTGAGGCTTGATAGGTGCTGGAGCTTCTGAAGAAAAACAGGGACATGCTCTTTAATGAGGTAATTGTGGTACACGTATAATCCTTGGACTTGTAAACTGATTACTCAATTCAGAAGTTCTTGATTGTCTGATTGTTTTCTCTATTTTTTGATGATCAGATAATTTGCTTGTTTGATATGAATTAATATAATTGGTAGTGGCATATTGCCTATAGTTGTGTGCTAGATTACAGTATTAGTGTGGCTTCTCCATCTTGAATTCCGCATTTTTTTCTTTAGGTGAAGTTGACAATAATGATTGAGGACCCTAGAGAAGTTGAGAGAAGGAGACTACTTGGCATCGAAGATCCTGATGCCCCGACCAGAGATGACTTGGTTGAAGCTCTAGAACAAGTATGTTCGCGCTTTAAATCTATCCCTTACCTTTTGCCAAAAACCTTAATAATCAAAAGTTATGCCTTGTTTAGTTCTCATGGTGTTCGCTCTAGAATTCAGACAAGCTTACACATCGATGTGGACTGTGCCATTGGACGTAACCCTGTGGTTATTATTAGTCCCTGCTTATGCCAGGAATGATCTACTATGTGGAAAGTGTTGCATTTCGGCCTGTGCAATGATTTTAATGGTGCTAGAACATTAATCTCTTAAATTCTTGAGTAATTCCTGAAAATAGTTTGTTAATTATTTATATTTCTGAAATAGTTTCTACTACTACTTTTTGAAGTTGTCATCTGGAATTTTCATCATCCTATGACCTGGGAAAAGAGAAGCAGACGCTTTCTTATTTAATCCAGTGTATGAAATAATATAGCTTGTTTTTTCTCTGGTTGCTTACGCAGTTAAATGAAGGCAAAGTTCCAAAAAATCGTGTTGCTCTTAAGATTTTGGCAGAGGAAATGATAAGTTGGCCCAATTTGGAGGTAAACTTGTGGTATAGGCTTATGTTATCTGTTATTTGATAATGAATTTGAGTTTAAATACTTAGTTGTTTTTGCATGACATATATGATCCGATGTCATGGTTAGTATTAAGATTATTGACTTACATAATCTGATGTGACAGTTAACTATTAAGATGTGTTAGGAGAATACAAGGTTTGACAACAACATTAGGCACATTTTATGTTTGTGAGATTTCCACCAGTACTTCTGAAGATGCCTTAAAGAGCACAATTTTCTGATCTCAATTAATCATTTTTCCTTCTTTTTTTTCCCACCTGCTAATGAATAAACAATAAACAACAATCTATCGACATGTTGATGTAGGAGCATAAAACCAATGTTACTCTTGTCTGAACCTTTAGTTTGTGCATACTGATCTATTGAATAAATTTGCATTCCTTACTGAAATTTCATTCATCAATAATGTGTATATCGAGTAGGTTGAAGCACCAAAGAAAAAGCCAAGTAGATCCCTATATGCGAAAGCCACTGACACTGGTGTAAATCCTGAAGAGGCTGCTAAGAGACTGAAAATCGATTGGGATTCAGCAAGCTGAAGTTGAAGATGCTGATATTAACGATGAAACAGAAGTGCCTCCAGCAGTGGTTTGTTCTACTTCTTAGGCACATTTTATGTTTGCATCTTCACTTTGAGATTTCCATCGTACTTCTGAAGATGCCTTAAAGAGCACAATTTTCTGATCTCAATTAATCATTTTTCCTTCTTTTTTTTTCCCACCTCCTAATGAATAAACAATAAACAACAATCTATGGACATGTTGATGTAGGAGCATAAAACCAATGTTACTCTTGTCTGAACCTTTAGTTTGTGCATACTGATCTATTGAATAAATTTGCATTCCTTACTGAAATTTCATTCATCAATAATGTGCATATCTAGTAGGTTGAAGCACCAAAGAAAAAGCCAAGTAGATCCCTATATGCGAAAGCCACTGACACTGGTGTAAATCCTGAAGAGGCTGCTAAGAGACTGAAAATCGATTGGGATTCAGCAGCTGAAATTGAAGATGCTGATGTTAATGATGAAACAGAAGTGCCTCCAGCAGTGGTTTGTTCTACTTCTTATTAGTTCAAACTTTATCTCCTCTTAATTATGGTATTGTTGCTAGTTTTTGTCAGAGATATCAACGGGTCTATTGCATGGAATCTACATTTTTAGAGTGATGTTTCTTCAATCTGCATTCATGGTTCACAATATTTCTTGCACATGTTTTCTACTTTGAAAGCATTGGGAATGACTACCACAATCTGTCACTGTTGAATTTCACTTTTGATTCCATATTAACCTTTAGTGAGTTTCTTAAATGAATAAGTTAATGTCAAAATGATGAATAATGCAATATGTAAGAGGAACAACAAGCATCATTACAACATTTTTGGTTGAATTATGGTTGACTACCGTAGCATGATTTTTATGCACTAGTTTACGGTAGCACGCGTTCACTTAAAGATGTCACTTTGGTCAGTTATTCTTGACAACATCCGGGAGTGTGATTGCGTGTTCAAAAGTATTATCTGTGATGATAGCATCATGTGTACCAATCGTATGGTCATCTGGTGAAAACATAGTCTCTGATCTGAATAGGCAATCTTTCAGGCTGTAACCAAAAGATGGTAATTGGTTGCAGGGATATGGAACACTGTACTTGGTCACAACTTTCCCGGTCATCATTGGCATATCAGTAGTACTAATCTTATTTTATAACTCTCTTCAGTAGAAACTTTTGCCTTGGTGTCAAGCCTAATGTATTGTACACATTGAAAAATATTGTGAATACTGTCAGAACGAACAAAAACAATGAGAAGAAACAGAAATTTGATTCAGATAATATAGCTTTTGCTTTAGCCAGCATGATGAAAAATGTATGATGGATGCATCTTCTTTTTCAGTAGATATCCCTTCCCAATTGTTGTTTTGCATTAAATCCTTGAGTAAACTCTTGCTTCTTCAGGTAAAATTTCCGAAAATTTGATCTAATTGCATTATTTTGGTGCCGAATGCTCTTTATTTTTATTTCAGATACATTGCATGAAGTTGATATTTGCACTATTTATTTGCTTAAATTTGCTAGACTGTGTTGGTTGCTTATGTGATGGTAGTCACATCATGGTGTTGATATATTTAGTGTTTGTGCGCACACTTGGTTTGAGCAGGGTTATAAAGAACCTTGATTTCAAGTGAAGTTCACATTATTAAAATCATCATGATTGCATGAAAGTCAGCTTAGGATGAACTAGAAATGAGAGAAACAAAGCTAACCATGACTCTTTAATTGTATGGATTAGACACTTTTTCATTGTATATTAATTTTTTCCATTCTTGTATGGGACTACCACATTAAACAACCAAACATGGAAATCACTACCATGAACATGCCTGATGCTGCCCACGTCCTCACTTCCACTAATTTTGCCTGTTCTTTCAACTATATATATAGTTCAATCCCTCAATTGTTTCAGTCAGTTTGTATCCTCAAAACATCATCATGGTC
>CAODLS012953331.1:0-16988 GCA_948243855.1 Flueggea neowawraea
TGGTGATCTGGAGAAGAGTAAGCCTGTTCGTGATTTGAGTGATCTAACTGGAGAAGGAAATATTGAAAGCATGCTTTCAGTTGAGATGGGATTGAGGGAATTGGCTTCTTTGAAGGTTTCTTATTTTCTTCATTATAAAATCATTCTCAGTTTCTTCAGTCCAATAATTTCTTCAGTCCTCATTTGTGGTTCTTATTTGAAACATATAATTTGTCTCCTCAGTCCTCTGCATATTTGTTGTTTTTAATAATATTATTGTATCATATTGCATTTCACATCCACTTAATCAACTTTGTTGTTGTAAGAAATTATTGATTTTGATAATTCTAATTGTATTCTTTTAACTCTGATTTTAAGGTCGAGGATGCTGTTGTGCTAGCATTAGCACTACAAAGACGACCAAGTTTGGTTAGACAATCCATCTCAGGTAAATTTATTTGTTTCCATTTCATGGTTCTTTTTTTTTTTTACCGATTGCGAATCCATAAGGTCACATTTCTTGTATAATTTAATCTAATGTTATAATATTGTTCCTTTGAAATTGTGAATAGTAGTTTTTATTTTTAATCTTCTTTGTACTTTCCTCATTCTGGCTTATTGTACTATAGATGTTCTGTCCAATGATGGTGTTCTAAGTAAAGATATGTTACTGCTATTCATTGGCATATATTTTTCTTTTGCTATTCAGGTTCAAAAAACCCTGGTGATCCTAAGTTCATGGAGGCCTTTGGTAAGGGCTCTTACTAATATCTGTCACTGAATTGTGAAATATGATTTTATAGGGTTGTTAATGTTAACATCTTTTTATTACAGAATTAAGTGAAGGGGAGCTTGAAGATGTTCTTTTCAAACAGGTTAGCTGCCTTCATATAAGACCTATCTATTTTCTAGTTTTGTTGTCTGACAATTTGCTTAAATTTTCAACCTTTCGCATGATACTACTTCCTTTTCCCTTTGTTGTCCATAGATCATAGGCAATAAAGAAAAGCAAATTGATATTTCGTCAAAAATGATTATTCTCTTCTAAGAACCTAAAATATTGCTATAGATCTCATCATCCTGACATTTAAGGTCCATGGATGAGATGACATTGTATTCTTTTATTTCACTTATGCTGCCTTTTTGTTGGCAGTAACTTCTTCTTTTTGTGTATTCTATCTTCTTTTCATGGGAATTGTGGCTTCTAGCTTATATATGTCAACTAAGGAGTATCTGAACTGCTATTTTGCTGCCGTCTATTAATATTAGTCTCTGTATGCATCTACTGATTATACAATTCCTATATGATCAGGCCTGGTTAACATATTTCTGGAGAAGAGCAAAAGTACACGGTGTGGAAGAGGATATTGCTGAAGAACGTTTTCAGTTTTGGATCAGCCGCAGTGGTCAGTCACCAACTTCACATGATGCTGTGGATGGTATGCTGACCCTCTTTCTATTTCTCTATAATGGATCAATATTATTCAAGCAAAAATTTCAATCATCAATATTCAAGGAAAAAGAATCCAAAAAAAGTATTGGAAATCTTTCAGCTATAAATAGCCTGGGAGTTGTTCCAAATACAATGCAAGCATGCATTTGCGTGATGATCTATCCATCTAGGATGATGTGCATGTACTTACATCTGATAGAAACTCATAATTTTATGAAAAGGATATATTTTAAATCTTCTCAATTGCGGAGAGGACACAGGATTTTGCTGATACTATTGGTAACTTATTACCACTTGCTATTTTTATCCAGACTAGGTAGATTAAAAGTCCTGTGGTAACTTCATTTTGAGTTGAAAATTTTACCATTGTGGTAAAATTGATGTCGGTCATAATCATGGTGTTTGTTTTAAGTAGATTCAATAAAAGTAGATTGCATAGTAAAAAAGTGGATAGAGTGCACGTCTTGTGCTGAATGTAAAATGTGGTTGTGCATTCATTCAGAGTAGTCATCTAGGCTGAACTTTCAGACTAGGAGAAACAGTAATGCTTAACACGAATGGGTAAAAGGATGTATGAGATTTGCCACTGGCTTGGCTTCTTGTTCAAATAGTTTCGTCTGCTATAAGATAACAATTTGTTGAGGTGATATTGTTATTTGTTACAGTTGAACGAGGCTTATTGGAGCTGAGGAAGTTGAGCATAGAGCAACAGCTTTGGGAAGCCTCTCGGAGAGAGATTGACCTGCCCTCTTCAGCCTCAGGCCCTGATGTTAAAACGACCTCGTATTCAGAAGCCTCTCTTCATAATGGTTTTTCGTTTTAATTAGTTATAATACAAGGTTTCCCCTTGTCTATTTGTGTACGTAATTTCTTCTCTCTTTTTTTTTTTTGGTCATGCTCCTTTCTTTGCATTCAATTTTGTTGCTGCTCTCCCCTCTACATAATTCTTTGAATTATTCCTTGTCATATTTTAATGATATAGTTGCCACCGGTGCTAAGAACAACATTTATATACATCAACAATTGTGTTACTTCAGTTCACAGCTCATCAGTATTAGGCCTTCATCCCAATTGCGTTGTTCTTGGAGGCCCCAAATTGTTGGGGTTGTTGCTTCCTACTGTGCCAAAAGTCCAAAGTATTGGGTCTTACACCACAATTGTCGGGTCTGTAGCCCATAAACTTTGGGGCTGAAGCAAATTGCAGGCCGCATAGAAATGCTGCAAAGCGAACTGAACTGTGAAAGGGTTGAGAACTGATGGGGATGAGGAATTTTGTGAAGAGAAATTAGGATAGAGATTATCAGTGCTTTTGTGTGGTAATGTGTGGATTAGCCTGCCGGTGTTATCTGTTATCTAAGTGTTAAAGTGTGTAACAGTATATCAACAAGCTGTTGGATCAGTGGTTAACATGCTGACCCTGGAAGTTGTGGCAAGAAATTAAAAATTTGCAAAGTCATTCAGCATTAAAATAGTCGCTGCTTTCCAGGGGGAAAAAAAATGGTCTCTGCTTATATGATTGCAAGAACCATTAACTTGTGTTCAAAACAAAAAAGAACCATTAACTTACAAGTCCGCATGCCAAAAGCTCCGGATCGGATAATCGCTGCATGTTGAAAGGTTAGGTGCTTTGACAAAATCAGCATTTCTATATTCCCAATTGAAATCATTTATGTTATGAACGCAGCATAAAATTGAGTGTGATATTGAAGTGCAGGTGCACAAAATGGGTAGGGTACTGAATGTGGCATGTGATTGTTCATCCATAACTGTGACGACAGACATTATTTTTTGTTAAATATAAAAAAAGCTGATGAGCTTTTCTCCATCACGCAACATAAATTAACATCAAAAGGAGCCAAAGTGAGGAAAAGAGAAGTTTGGAAAATTGAACCTTTGTTTTCATTGCAAGAGCTTAAAAGGCCCACATCAACTTCCACTCCTCCACCCAGGCCAATCTCACATTTTCCAACCCTGATGCTCTCAACCACCTTTATCTCCCCTTAAAATAATCACTTATCTGTTTGTTAATTTCTGATACACTTCATTTTTATTTGCCTGTAAAACCCACCTGGCATCAAATTTTCTTACATAATAACAACTTGGAGATTAAAAAATAGTCCAAGTGCCTTTAGTTGGGATTGATGAAGTAAAATTCCCAGAAATCAGTTCAAACAAAGGGTCTTTTGTTAGAATGTTTGGACAAAGATTGGTCCATTTCTTGCAAGTTGGATAGCAACATAACAATGCCAAACAATGATTAAGGGGATTCATTTTGTCCTCTTCCTGTTTGTTTGTTGGATGAATTCCCATACTTCTCTTCTTTTTTCCTTTGGAGTAGACAAAGCCCCACTCCTCACATCATTTTTTCCAAAGTGGTCCAAACATAGGCATTATAGTAACTACTCTATGTATAGTTTTTCTTGTTATCAAATTTTAAGAATGTTATTTTTATCACACTCATTTGTTTGTGGTGTGTTTTCTAGCTATGATAGAGAAACATTTTGTGTGGCTTGACCAATGATTGTTGCAGAAATTTTGCAGCTGATGAAGGAACATGTTAATTATATGACATAATAAGAATTAAGAAAACATGTTTTACCAAGAACCAATAAGAATAAACTCAGAGCGACATAAGTACAAAAAGAAAATTTTGAAGACATCAAGAAAATGAGGATGATTAAAAATCGAAGTGGCATAAGTGAAATTATTTGTAGGAGACCTCCTCAATTCATAGTTCATTTTCATGTAATGTTCAAATTTGTTTTTTGCATAAGTGAATTTGTAAGATCGAAGTGGATCATGTATTATCTTTGAAATGGAATTCAAGAAAGTTGGATTAAAAAGAATGATTCAAAAGCAAAAGGGTATCTCTTGGAAAGCTGTTTATGAAACCATAATTTGGTTTAGTTAAGAACCATAAAAATTAAACAAAATGAAGAAAACCATTGAAGGAACATGAAGGGTACTACTATCACATCCTGCCGATTTCCTTCAAAAAGTCATCACATTCTGTCTGAAAGGTTTTCTTGAGTACTACAATCCACATATAATTGTCATTTTTTTTACAATTTCACATAAATGAAAATTAATCCCACAAAGCCCTTTTTTTTAAGTCATTTTATTTGATCCACCAAAAATCAAACTCTTAATTGTTTTTATATTGAAGATGACTTAAGTACCAATGAGTTACAAATCCAACACCAATCCTGCAAATTCAACTTGATTGTTTGTTTAAGAAAACACGGTTAGTATAAACATAATTTTTGGGTGGTACTACAATGAGAACTCTTAAAAAGAGTCTTTATTGAGGATTCGAGTTACTTAATTTCAACCTTAGTTACTTAATTTGAGGGGGTAAATACCTAATTGTAACTCTAAAAGTTACTTAATTTTAGATATCATTACTTAATTTAACCACCGGTTACTTAATTTTGATCGGTTAATTTTGTAATAAATTAAGTAATTTTAACCGTTGTTTAATTATTACTGAAATTACTTAATTTAAACTTTAATTACTTAATTTATTAAAAAAATCTTCATTAAAAACTTTTTTTAAAAGTATTTATAGTAATAACACCCATAATTTTTTGGGAGAGAACTCATTGATCTTACAAAATGACCGAGATTCTATTCTTCTAAGGTTTAATTTTCAAAATGATAACTATGTGTGCTGACTCAGCTTTGAGACCCAAGTAAGTAGCAAGCAAACTGTCTCTGGGTCTCTCACACCTCTTTCAACATCATTTTTAGGCCTGCAATACAAAAGCTAGAATTGTAATGATAATTAAAAACAAAGCCTTGCTATTTCTATATTGCCCCCATCGTCACCTGACACCTCCGTGTCCTCCACTCACCAACATTTTTAAGAAGCCATTCCTCTTTAAATTTTTTTGCACAAGTCAAGAACATCTCTTCAGCTTCTAAAACTATGTGTTCACCATCATGGAAAATCTTGTCATTGGCTTCATTGCTAGTAATTCAGCTATGCTTTTCTGTGGCAGCTGAGTCTTCAGTTTCCCGTTATGATAAGATTTTCAGGCTTCCTGGACAACCCCATGTTGGGTTTCAACAATTTTCAGGTTATATAACTGTGAATGACAAGAAACATAGAGCTCTTTTTTATTACTTTGTTGAAGCAAAAACGGATCCAGCTTCGAAGCCTTTGGTTCTCTGGTTGAATGGAGGTTAGTAGCTTCTTAAAATGATCCAAAAGTTTCAAATTTTGAATGGAATTTTGTATTTTCATGATCAAATTCTTAGTCTTTTCAATGTAGGGCCTGGATGTTCTTCACTTGGAATAGGGGCTTTCACTGAAAATTGACCATTTAGACCAAGTGGGCAGGTTTTAGTGAGAAATGAGTACAGCTGGAACAGAGGTATATAATTCAATTCAAGTCTTCTGTTATCACACGTGTCTGTGATAAAATGATAAAAAAGATGAAATTTTTCATGGCCATGAAAAAATAAATGCAGAAGCAAATATGTTATATTTGGACACCAATTGGAGTGGGATTATCTTATGCAACTGATAGTTCCTCTTATTTGGCAGTAGATGATGAAGCAACAGGTAAATAAAATCCATCAGCTTCACTTCTATCAGGCTTCACGCTTTTGCAATAATGACCAAGCAACTTGAACCCAAATCCTTCCTTGACAGACACTTTTTAGTTGCTTGATAAATTATAATTCTTACTTTAGGAGCATTGTTAAGTAATTCTGTATAATGCATATACTTATCATGAAGTTACAGTTATAGAACAATTCTTTTGTCCCCTATATACTCAATCCTTGACCCGGTAAAAAGAAACAGAGTGGAAAAGGAGATAAAAAAAAGGTAGTAAAAAAGGAAGGAACTTCCAATCTTTAGAATTCTAATTAATTTCTGAAGTTTATTTTGCTTTTGCTTTACACTTTTGAATCCAGGGACAATCTTGTGTTTTTGCAAAGATGGTTCAACAAGTTTCCTCATTACAGGCACAGGGATTTGTTCATAACTGTGGAAAGTTATGCAGGTATACAAATTTGCACTGCTTCGAATTGTTATATTCCAATGTAAAAAGGCAGAGAATATTTAATTACTGATTTCTTAATTGCTTCTCTTTTCAGGCCACTATATTCCACAACTTGCAAAACTTATGGTTGAAATCAATGAAAAGGAGAAGTTATTTAATTTGAAAGGAATTGCAGTAAGGACTATTACATAACAAATATTACTACTTTTAAAGAACAAGGACCTTCTTGAACTGATACACAATCTTCTTCCTTGCAGCTGGGTAACCCTGTTCTGGAATATGCTACAGACTTCGATTCGAGGGCCGTGTTTTTTTGGTCTCATGGACTGATATCAGATAAAACTTACAAAATGTTCACTTCAGCATGTACCTATTCAAGATATGTCAGTGAATATTATAGACTCAATTTCGCCAATTTGTTCTCGTGTTATGAACCAAGTTAATACCGAAACCAGCAAATTTGTGGACAAATATGATGTTACCCTTGATGTTTGTATTCCATCAGTGCTCTCTCAATCAAAGGCTTTAAGTCCTCATGTAAGTTTTGACTGCAACATTGACTTTCATGACTTTTTTGTTTAACTAGATAAGTTAGCCTAATAATGTTTGCTGACCATTAATCTTCACTGCAGAAAGTATCTGACAGTATAGATGTATCCGTGGAAGATGAAATTAATAGTTATTTGAACCGGAAGGATGTGCAGAAGGCTCTCCATGCTCGGCTTGCTGGAGTTAACAAATGGGAAGTTTGCAGCAAGTAATACTCCTGTGCCTAGCTAATTAATTATTATTTATATACTTCAACAATGGTTACTCCATCAATAATATTATTTATAATTGATGACAGCATTCTGGATTATGAGGTGCTTAACTTAGAGGTACCAACAATCACAATTGTTGGATCACTGGGCAAGTCAGGAATTCCAGTCATGGTTTACAGGTAAGTTCAAATTCAGAACGTCAAACAATTTTAGTCACATCATAGATTATCTTCTTGAATTAACATACACAAAATTTGCAGTGGAGATCAAGATTCTGTGATTCCATTGATGGGAAGCCGTACCCTTGTGCGTAGACTAGCAAAGGAGCTGAGGCTGAAAACAAGTGTACCTTACAGGGCCTGGTTTGCTGGAAAACAGGTAAGAATTACCCTTTATCAGAGGCAACTTTATATGTCAGAAAAATGGTGTCAAAACTGATTGAATACTTGTTTCAGGTTGGTGGCTGGACTGAAGTTTATGGTAACAACATTCTTTCATTTGCCACCATAAGAGGAGCTTCTCATGAAGCTCCATTCTCACAGCCTGAGAGATCACTCATGTTGTTCAAGTCATTCCTGGAACGCAAACATCTGCCTGAACTTTTCTGATAAGGCAAAGTTACAATGCATGTTAAGATTGTGTGTACATTAGAGACATTAATTTAGAATTTTTGAGAGATTTTTCTTTTGGTTTTGCTCTTTGCAAGGGAAGAGGGAAAAAAAGGATTATTATCTGATTTCTTGTGTGTAATAGATTTTTTGGATTGAACAGAGTGAGATTGTTTTCATCATTTGATGGACTATTGATCATAAAATGTACCTTCACTACTGTAATCAACAATGACATCAAAAACAAGACTTTTTGTAACGCACGAAAATACCATCCAAACTAGTGTCTTGCTTTATGCAAGTTTCTGTCTTATTACATAACAAGTTAGTTTGCATCAACTCCTTGCATTAACTCCTTGTTTTGATTGCTACCTAACATCCTTACTTCATTTACTTCTTCTCCGCATTAGTTTTAAATAGCCCAGGTTGCATTTGAATGTTCTCTACTATGTTACTAGCCTGAAGTTTCCAAGTCTGGTTCCTTTAAACGTCCTGTATTGTTAGTGCTGCTTTGTAATATGGAGGCGAGTGAGGATATAGCGGAGAGGTATAGCAGACTCGCTATTAGTGATGAAGAGACTGAAGGTTTGGAATTTGGTGAGGAGGATGATGGGGAGGTAGCAGGAGAACAGTTGAACCTGATTTGTTTATGGTGGGTAGGTTCTTGACGGATAAAGTCCTAAAGCCGGCATTTGTTAGCGATACTCCAAGCAATTTGTGGCGTCCAGTAAAAGGGATTTATATCAAGGACATAGGGCCAAACCGATTTATTTTCCAGTTCTTTCATGAGTTGGATCTAAAAAGAGTTATCGAAGGTGCACCGTGGACAGTTGATCAGCACCTGCTTCTGTGGCAGTGGTTGAGGGAAGGGGGAAGACCCGCTGCATGTGGATTTAAATCATTCTTTATTCTGGGTTTAACTACATAATGTCCCAGTTGGCTTTGACTCAGAGAGGGTCTGTTGTGATATTGGAAATTCCATTGGAGAATATATTGCCTCTGATCCGAAGAATTTTGAGGGAGGTTGGCGGAGGTATCTCCGAATTAGGATCAATTTTGATGTCCGTAAGGCATTGGCGAAGAAGACGATAATTCGGAAAAGTGGTGGGGAGTGGCATCGGGTATTTTTCAAGTATGAGAAGCTAACAAACTTATGCTACATTTGTGGTCATATAGGCCATAATGAGAGGTTTTGTGAATTGTTGTATGAGAACCTGGAAAGTAAGAGAAGATTTGATCCCAGTTTGAGAGCGTCGGTTGAAGCAGCGTCGGTTGTGGGTCAGAATAGATACTTGAGGAATGCTAAGGGAGAGATGTTGTCCAGGACTCAAACGGCGGTGGGTGTAGGGGGACAGCTAGCCAATGAGATGGAGGTGTGTGAGGGTGGTGAAGGGGCTAGTGAGAAGGGGGAGCAGGTAGGGGTCCTCGGGAAGGGTGTTGAGCTCCCTCATTAAATGCAACTGCCATTCGGAAGGAAACATGTAATGATGATTTTAGGCAGGTTGATGTGAATGAAAGTTTCCCGCCATGTGAAGCTTCCTTGGCTACTGTAGAGGGTGGGCTTGAGGTTAGTGATACAAGGAGAAGGAGAGTGGAAGGGGGTGGAGACAGGCCTATTAAAGGTTGAAAGTGGGTTGAGAGGGCGGGTATTACTTGAAAAGGAGACGTTTGAGACTAAAATGTCAGAACGAGCCGAGATATAAAAAAAAAAAGGCCCAAGTTGGGTGCTGGTGGTGTTGGCCAGATCCGCCACTCACAATGAATTACGTATTTTGGAACTGTCGTGGGCTGGGTAACCCACCGACAGTTCAAGTACTTCTAGACTTAGTCCAATCCAAAAGGCCCATTTGTGTTTTCCTATCTGAAACAAAAGCTTTGGGGGGGGCCTTGTTGAATGGGTTAGAAGAAAATTGGGCTTTGATGGTGGATTTTGGGTGGAATCGACCAACCGTGGTGGGCTCGCATTGTTATGGAACTCGTCTGTCTTAGTTGATATATTAGGTTCTTCTTCAAATTATATTGATGCAGTGATTTTAGAAAATGGGTGTAATTGGAGACTAACAGGTTTCTATGGGTATTGATTGGTTTCTAGAAAGCACACTAAAATCGATTGTAGTAATAAAAGCTAAGGAGTATTCCTAGAGAATCCTCTTCATAGGGAACGTATCTAATTCTGGTTAATTGAGAAAGCAAAAATAAATAAAAGCATCAATTGTTTGTTTTTGGGGTTTTGGAAACTAAAGTAAACAGTAATTTAAAAACAAGAAACTCAATAATGGAAAAATGTTAGGGCTTTCAAGATGAAACCAATGATTTAGTTGCTAAATGAATGAAAATGAATTTTAACAAAATGGGTGTGAGTGTTCTCTCCTCAAGACTAACTCAAGGCCTCTTTCAAGGTCACTCGAGTCGTACTTACACTTCCTAAGAGAGTCATTTCGGCCTCACCTAACCAAGTTAGGCCCATTAAGGTCATTGGAGAATTTCATCGAACACTTTGTAGGCATAGGTATATTTTTATCCTAAAATCATACAAGTTCTATGCTAGTTGACCTAACCCAAACTTCATCTTTCAATTCTTCACTTAGACTTGTCAAAAACAACATTGTGGCCACAAATCACAATATTATTCAATAATCAACAAGTCATAAAATCAATAACCATCAATAGATTCAACAATTAAAGCATCAAAAACAATAGATGTAACATTAAAAATACAAAACCCATAATATTAACCATCCATCAAAACAACATCAATCCAAAGTCTACATCTCTAATACCTTAACAAGGGTTTAAGCTAACATGTTTATAAAATAAAGCTTAAAACAAGAAATTTAAAACCTAAAAATAATTTTTAAATAAAGAAAAAGGAATTAGAAAGGAAGAATTAAGCTTCTCTCAATAGATGAAAAAATCTCTCTTCAAATTATCTTCTTCTTTCCTCTTTAATGCTAAAATCTCATTGGAAATTGATGAGAGAATGATTCTCTTTCTATAATGTGTGAGTGTCCAAAGTTGCCAAAAATGGTTGGAAGAAAATTTATAGCCCTCTTGGTTCCCCACGAATCCTAACAAAAAATCTCCCATGAATGCCCCTTGCATGTGTTTTGGTCCCTACTTGAGAACTTTTCACGTGAAGCTGTTGTTTGGCCACTTTCATAGTGTCACAATCGTGACACTCATTTTTTACAGCCGTGACACTTTTCTGCGTTAAAATCACGACTTTTTTTTGCTTGTCACGATTGTGACAAGTGCCCCTACGACCGTGACATCTATTTCCTTCACGAAATCTTCATTTTCTTCATCTTTTCATGCGTTTACTTAGAGCCTTTCTAATTTGAATCATTTTTTTATATTTTTCAAATCAATTTATTTAATTTATCTTATCTTATAAATATCATAAATATTATATAAATTTCACCAAAAAAAATATAATTTATAGGATAAGAATAATCAAATTCTTGCTTGATTTAATGAGTAAATTTAGGATACATCAGTTATCGAGAGGGAGCGAGGAGACAGACTCGTGGAACATCTTGCGTGGACTAGCAGCTTCTTCTTCTCTACCGTGGGTTTGTGGTGGTGATTTTAATGATATGATATTCCCCTCAGAGAATAGGGGAGGTGTGCCCTATCCTAATTGGTGCCTTGAAGGTTTCAGGAAGGTTGTTAGGGATTGTTCTCTGGTGGATATAGGTATGATTGGGCATAAATTTACTTGGGAAAAGGGGAGAGGTACTGATGGGTGGATTGAAGAGAGATTGGATGAGGTTTGGGAAGTTGATTCTTGGAGGGATCTGTTTAGGCAGGCTAGGGACCTTAATGTTGATGGAGCGTGCTCTGATCACTCCATTCTTGTGCTTGAGCCGAAGAAGAAGGGAAGGTTTATTAGACAAAGATTCTTTACTTCTAATGGTTGTTTGGCAGATCTGGTGCTTCAATGTGTTGATACGTCTTTCTCGGATGCTCAACATATAGCTTTGGATGCACCTTTTAGTAAGGAAGAGGTACGTGATGCTCTATTTAGTATGCACTCGGACAAGGCACTGAGACCTGATGGTCTGAACCCAAGATTTTTTCAAAATTATTGGAACCTCTTAGGTGCTGAAGTGGCGGATTATTGTCTGGCGGTACTTGAGAGTGGGCCAATTCCTAAAGCATTGGGAGACACTACCAGTACTTTGGTTCCTAAAGTGGAAACGGTGAGTACCATAGCTGACTTCAGGCCAATTTCTTTATGCCATGTACTGTATAGAATATTTGCCAAGATAATTGTAAAAAGATTGAAAAATGTTCTGTATTCTCTTGTCAGAGTCTCAAAGCGCGTTCGTGCCAGTAAGATTGATCTCTGACAACATTCTTATTGCATTTGAAATACAACACTACTTGAAGAATAGAAAGAAGGGGAAGAAGGGTTCGGCTACTCTTAAGTTGGATATGAGCAAAGCCTATGATCGTATAGAGTGGGAATTCCTCTGGTTGATGCTATCAAAAATGGGGTTCAGTGTTAGGTGGAATGGATTGTTAATGAGTTGTGTGAAGTTTACCAGGTTTTGGGTTAATACGGAGGATGGTTTCTTGGGGCATATCTTGCCATCCAGGGGGTTGCGCTAAGGTGATCCACTGTCACCGTATTTATTTATTCTGTGCACGGAGGAGGGTTTATCGGTGCTAATTAGAAGGAATGTAAGGGAAGGGTGGATCCATGGTTGTCGAATTGCTAGGAATGCTCCAGACATAACCCATTTGTTTTTTGTAGATGATTCCCATCTTTTTTTTCAAGCATGTGTGAGGGAAGCGGGGGTAGTGTGGGAAATTCTAAACGTTTATAAGGCGGCTTCGGTTAAGCTTATTAATTTTAATAAGTCAACTATTAAGTTTAGTAAAAATTGTGGTTTGGAGCCAAGAAACAAGATGGTTCAGGTTATTAGGGTTAGGGAGGCTGAGGCCTTTGACAAATATCTTGGCTTGCTTGCAGAAGTAGGGATAAATAAATGTGAGGTTTTCTCCTATGTTAAAGAAAGGGTTTGGAAAGTGGTTAATGGTTGGAGTAAAATGTGGTTGTCTAAGGCTGTCAAGGAGATTTTGGTAAGAAATGTTGGGATAACCATCCTTAGTTGTGTGATGGGTATTTTCCTTTTTCTGAAGGGTTTATGTGAAGATATAGAAAAAATATTGAATGGGTTTTGGTGGGCATAGTGAGTAAATCCCTTTGCTAGATTGGTTTGGCTTGTATCGGGTCTTAGAGTTGAATTTCATAGAAATGATTCATTTGCTTGTTGGCTTAAAGACATGATTAGACGTGTTTTGTGTATAGACTTGGAGTTATTTTGTTGGCTATGTTGGTCCATTTGGAATCATAGAAATGATGTCCTTTGGAGGAATAGGTTCAAAAATCCAGAGGTTATTGTCCACATTTGTAGACTTAAGAAGGAGGAATGGTTGCAAGCAAGATGTAGAGATGTAATAGGCTGCAATGTCTCTCGTGGGAGTCAACTTGGTGGGTTGTTTTCATAGCAACCTCCAGAGGGAGTGAGACTCAAAGTGAATACTATTTTGGCTTATTTCCAGGACTCGAAATTAACGAGTATGTGTGGTGTGATTAGGAGTTCTTCTGGAGACGTGGTGGTGGTTGTCTTTACCAAATGCCTCCCTTTCTTTGTTGATCCTAATGTTGCAGAGGCTTTGTGCATTAGAGAGGTGTTAAGCTAGATAAAGTAGTTTGGCTTGGACAACAAACTATTGCTTCGGATTCACTGTTATATATGGAACCCATTAATGGGCAGGTTGTAGATGACTCTTATTTTGGTGTTGTTGTAAGTGATTATAAGAGACATGTCCTCATTCTAGGACGTTAAAGATGAGTTCAATCATAGGCAATCAAATTTTACTGCTCATACATTAGTCAGGCTCGTTGTCTCTTTCCCAAATTATTAAGTGTGGGGAGGACCTTTTGATTATTTGTTGTCATTAGCCTTGTATACTGTATTTGGACCGAGGAATAAATGTTAATCGCATTCTAGATTAAAAAAAAAACAATGACATCAAAAACAAAACCACTTAATAGTTTAAACATTTTCAAATCATTGGAACTTGGAAGACTGTTGTTAAAATTGAATTGTATTTTCTTGAATTAAGAATTTAAGCCATGATAGTGTTGGATGATTGGAGGAAACAAGAATGAAAGAGTATGATTGGTGAAAATTGAATTGGAAGGTTACGGCATGGATGAAGAAACATGGTGGTAAATAAAGACAAAATTCACATGTTGGAATTTAGAAGATGCAGGACACGTTTTAACTATTTTGGCCCATGTTGTTTTTTGCGAGCTTTGTATAATTTAAGTTCAACAAGGTTTCATTAGGGTTTCTTTGACCTATGTTGATTAGGTTATCATTGTACACTATAAATAGGTAATTTGTGACAATTTTTGTAAGTTTTTTGGTAGTTCTGAGACTTTTAATAATAGAATTACTAGTTTTATGCCTGTAAACGTAGGTCGATTGACTGAACCACGCAAATCTTGTGTTCTTGTGTAATTGCTCTTGTTTATTTTCATGTTCTTCTATCGCCTAATTTCCTAACAAGTGGTATCGGAGCCATAGAAGTTTGTTCAGAAACTCTTGGGTTCGTTCTACAGAAAGAAGATATCTTCGTATAAATTCAAAATTGAGAAATTCAATGGGTCGAATGATTTCACGTTGTGGAAACTGAAGATGAAGACAATTTTGGTTTAACAAAAGTGTGTTGCATACCTTGGAGATGACCGAAGGGATGCAGGTGAAAAAACATCTTGATAAATTTAATAGGATTGTATTAGATTTGAAAGGTGTTGGTGTTGAACTCGATGAGCAGGATCAAACTATTTTTCTATTATATTTTTTGCCTGACTCATATGAAAGTTTTGTTGATACTATAATGTATGGTAGAGATGGAATCTCGATTACTGATGTTAAGGATGCTCTGTTGTTTAAAGAACTGAAGATGTTAACTTCTAGTTCAGGTGGAGACAGTGTGTAGTCCGGGTTAACTATGAGTAGGGGCAATAGAATGGGAAAGAATCATGGGTTAAGATGTTTTCACTGTAAGGAGAATGAACACATGAAAAAGAATTGTCGACATAAGAGAAACGAAAAGGAATCTAGGGCAATAGTAGTTCAAGATAATTCTAATGAGGGAAATAGCAATGAAGTTTTGATAGTTACTACATCTAACTCTGTAGATAATTGGGTTATTGACACTAGTACAGCTCATCACATAACTTTTTTCTAGAAAACTGTTTAATTCTTTTAAAGAATGGAGAGACAGTGTGAAATTGAGAGATGATGAGGAGTTGAGTGTTGAGAGTAGTAGTTCTTTGTAGATTAGGATGTATAACGGGATGATCATAAAACTTGATGCTTGGTATGTCCCGGGGTTACGAAAAAACTTGATTTCTGTTGGTGTTTTGGCTAAACAAGGTTATGGTTTCTCTAGAAGAGGTGGAGGAATTCGAGTGTTTAAGGGTTCTTTGGTAGTGATGAATGGTAAATTACAGAATAACGTTTACACCTTGATTGGTAATTTGGTAGTTGTTAATGAGTTAATGATTTTTGTAGGTTCTACAAAAAACGAGTAGAGTTTGTGATCGAGACTCTGGAATAAGCAAAAGTCGATCAGATTAATCCACGAGAGGTAACAATAGGGGAATTAATGCATAGTAATTGTGTTGGTGATGGAGAAAGACAATCACTGGAAAACGTAGGAATGATGCGGGGTGATGTGTTGCTAGGTGTGAATGATAAAGAGATAAAGTTAGCTAGTGTAGACAAGTCTAGTTTGTAATTGGTTCGTTGTTACAGGATTTGATGCCCTTTGAGGATGACAGATAAATGATTCTAGACTTTGAATTGTACAGAGGAAGAAAATTCAATTTAAAGTGGAGAATTATTAAAATTGAATTGTATTTTCTTAAATAAAGAATTGAAGTCATGATAGTGTTGGATGATTGGAGGAAACAAAAATGAAAGAATATGATTGGTGGAAATTGAATTGGAAAGTGACGGCGTGGATGAAGAAACATGGTGAATAAAGACAAAATTCACATGTTGGAATTTAGAAGATGCAGACTGCGTCTTAACTATTTCGGCCCATGTTGTTTTTTGCGAGCTTTGTCCGTGTGATAGATAATTCAAGTTCAACAAGATTTCATTAGGCTTTTTTGACCTATTTTAATCACGTTATCATTATACACTACCAATAAGTGGTTTGTAACAATTTTTATAAGTTTTTTGGCCATTCTGAAATTTTGAATGATAGAATTATTAATTCTTTATCTATGGACCTAGATCGATTGAATAAACCATGTAAATCTTGTATTTTGTGTAATTGATATTTTTTATTTCTGCGTTCTTTTATCACCTAATTTTTTGACAACTATCATGAACGATCTGCCGTTAAATGGATAACAAATATGCCTGAGGATAACAAAACGGCATGTGGTGTATTCAAGTCAGATAAAAGGCAATTCGTCCAAAGGGGTGAATGTCATTCCATGGTTTGGACATTCCAAACATAAAAAAAAGTGCGTTGTCAAAAAAACATAGTGGTCATCAACCAATTGGTTTATAAATTATTGATAATGAAGACAATTCCAATACTGAAATCGTGAGTTTATTTGTTAGTAGGAGTAAATAAAATGGTTTATTAAAGAAAAAGGTCGCTATCACCGACCATGCTTTCTTTCTTTGTTTCTGCCCCTGCAAGAAGGAAATCCATGGCCCCATTACCAAGTATGACTTACAAACCATCACTCACTGACTCTCATCATTGCAAGAACCACACTTTCCTTCTCTCCAACTTCACCTAAAGTTGCCAACTTTACATTAACAGCATTATAATTATAGCGTATCAAAAAACTCGCACCCATATGGTCTCCAATTGTGGGAAATAACGCCATGTTCATAGCAGAAAACTCGGGTAGTATAGTACTAGACCATCCCTACAAGTAGCCGTACTTGCTTTCCAAACTAACCCAAAACAGAAACTTGGAAAAACAAGCCAACAAATGTCCAAAGATCAAAAAGAAACCTCTCCTGCAATCATCACCACCACCACCCCTCCTCAGCTCCAGGTACCCACTTTCCTAAGTAAATTAAAGAAAGCTTCCTTTTTTTTTCTTCACATCTGTTAAATC
>CAODLS012953479.1:0-13809 GCA_948243855.1 Flueggea neowawraea
ATTAAGACTTGCAAAGCTTTGCCTTGAAAGAAACATACCTTACTTAGGAATATGCAGAGGCTCACAAGTCCTCAATGTTGCATGTGGAGGTACTCTTTATCAAGATGTAGAGAAAGAACTGTCAAAGAAAATCTCAGAGGAGCAAAGAGTAACACATATGGACTATGACAACTATGACGGGCACCGACATGTCGTGAAGGTCATAGAAAACACTCCCCTGCATCAATGGTTTAAAGATTCTTTGACCGAGAATGAAATGGAAATCATGGTTAATAGTTACCACCACCAAGGTGTCAAGAAATTGGCTCAGCGCTTCGTGCCGATGGCTTTTGCACCTGATGGATTGGTTGAAGGCTTCTATGATCCTGATGCTTACAGTCCTGAAGAAGGGAAGTTCATAATGGGACTTCAGTTTCATCCAGAACGGATGAGACACCAAGATTCTGACGATTTTGACTACCCTGGATGTCCTGCTGCCTATAAGGTAAAACTAAGAAACCAACAAAGTTTTTCCCGTTTATCGTCTTCTTGTTGAGTTAGCAACAATTTTTAGACGATGGTGTACATTTTCTGAATGCAGGAATTTGTCAAGGCTGTAATTGCTTACGAGAAGAAGCTTAATCGCTCAACAAGAAAACCGGAAGCTCCAAAACTTAACAAGGAATTGGAGACAAAGAGGAAAAGCATTGTCAAGAGCTTTTCAATTGCAAAAAACATGTACAGCTCAGGAGGTGGAAGTAATTTCGGCCACGAATCCGAACTACAAGTCGGAGCAGAATTTCTAGAGGTTAGTTCACTGGAAACTAAGTTCCAATGCAATGAGCACAGAATGTTCTTCCACTAACATTAATAATCATTATTTGTTATCCACAGGCAAGCACAGCACTGAGTTTGCAGCAAGAAAACAGGCTGAAGCAAATGGGAGCAACAGTCCGGAATGCGTCGGCGTACCGAGAGAGGTTGAAGATGAATGAGGAGAGGGAGAGAGCAGCAAGAGCCATCATGGGGAAGATGTCGATTGGTCATTTGTCTGATCTATTGTCCTTCTACCGAATGATGGGAAATATATGTTCAGAGGCCTTGGAGAGGAAGCTTCAAGACCTAGTGGCTGAAGAAACTGATTTCTGACCAGCTCAAAGTGTCCATTTTTCACCCCCAATATGTGTTACTATTTGTCTGATCAAACAAGATGATCGTTTGGTTCCGAAATTGAGATTGCTGGGCGGTATTTTAAATAATGCATTGTAGTTAAATATGATTAATGATATTTGTTTTCCTTTTGAGATTCCTCACATACTATGCAGTTAGTCGCTTAAACAATACATGATGTAGATCAGTCGAAAAGCATCAAGAAAGGGGCAAAAAACTGTTCTTTGATCCCTTGTCATGAATTTTTTACCACAATTTTGTTTTTTTCGAAAAAGACTGAAGATTGAAGTATTAAAGATTTCGTTATTCCCAAAAGAATATTTTATTTATTCATACTTCCGATAAACTTTAATCAGAGTCGCATAGTTACCACTCCTTGCTAATACTTCTCCATATTGCCCAAGTGACAAGCACAGACGAAAGCATGGACACGTAACTTCTGTACAAATTAGACCATCATCAATACTTTCATTTAACCATAAAGATCTATATCTGCTTTAACAAACATGTAATCACCATGCATATAGCCGGGCCGGATGGAAATTAAAGCATCAAAAACTAAAACATGATAAAACAAGGTATCAGCAGAGAAATGGCACACGGTGATACACCTAATTATTTGTTCATTAACAATAAAACCTTTTAAACAACACATTGTTTGTCAGATCAACATAAGGGTTTGTGTTTCAAGTACATTCTGGGGAAGGATTAAACTTTTGAAAATACAACCGTTCTATCAAAATTCCCCTAAAACAAGTTAATATGAAATTTTGCATCCTAAATGCGGATCATCAGGACAGAAAAAAAGTGCCTGGTTCATCATAACATACCCATTATAAAAACATATGAAAGAGTCCGGTGAAACTGAATGTGAGCCGCCACCTCCTGGTTGCGGCTGACCTTTAAACAGCTTATCCATACTGTATTCACTATCCACTTTTGGTTGAACCTTATTGTACTTCGACTTCATCCATCTGAAGGTATTCTCACCATATTCGTCTTTTTTTTTATCCTTCTTTCCTCTGGTAGAAATTATTGTAAAGAACGTCTCAAGGGACTACAGATTCAGACCCAGCTTGTCTTGACATTGACTTTTGACGATGGATTTTAGCTCGCACGTAGCTTACAAAGCAGAGAACTATGGGGTTTCCCTTCAGAAATGATGGGAATTGTGACCTGATATTGATGATGCATCATCACCTACGGCAGAAAAAAAGGAAATCTGGATGATTGACTTGAAGCTGTCTCAACCATCTGTCAGCTTTCTGCAAGAGGGAGTTTGCCAATTGGCGCTCAGATCCTCCATTAGGTGTCCACAGGGACCCCTTGAACTTGTACGATGCGAGTCCAAACACTGGTAAAGACATCTTTGGCACGCCATCCATCTCATTACATTTTACCACAGCCCCTTGCGCACTTTGAGTACCTGACGAGAGTTTTGCATGATGAGACAATAAATTAATAGGCTAGAAGAAAAGCTCACATAAAGATACAGCTGACTGCTATTTGTTAATGCTAAAATTGGAAGGTGGAAAGGACAATATCTGGCATCAGAACAAGTTGGAATTTGCATAAAGTATGCAAAAGAATGAGAAAAAATATGTAAACTAACAGAATTCGTTAGGTTCAACTTTTTGCTTATAGATTCCAATAGAGCACTTTCTTATACTCTTTGCCTTTCAGTTTAAGCAATAGCAAAGGCAAAAGAATGTACCGAAACAAAAATATTTGCTTATATATCCCAATAAAGCACTTTCTTCTACTCTTTGCTGCAAAATTTTCTGGTGCCCCTTACATCCAAATACAACAAAATAGCAACAGCTCCTCTATATCAACAAAATAGCATGCAGGACAGACGCAACCCACCAAGAAATTGATAGGCTAAGACACCAGAATAAAGATCTACTACCTCTCCATCAACACCATTACAAAATACAAATAAACAAGCAAATGAGAGAGATACGTGATGAAATTAATCACCTTCCAGTGGCGTGTGAAGAGAGTGGTACGTCAAAAAGCAAGCATCCAGGTCCTTTAATGTTGGTCCAGTTGGTATTCTGTAGATTGGATACCTGCAAATTCCAGAAGAAACTCAGTCATAATTGAATGAATGAATGAAATGCGCAGAAAGAAAAGGTCAAAAGTTCTTTCGTCATAATACCAAGCCACAGATATCCAGCTTGAATGTAGTACGTCACAACTTCTGAGAGTTTTGAGCTCGGGGAAGCGGATGGAAAGATCTGATATCTGCATCAACAAAGAGCATAGGTAAATGCCAGAGAATGAGAAGCAGCAGTAGACTTGGTTCCAATATGAAAATTTTTCAGTGAAAAGAAAAATCAAACCTTGTCAAACAATGGTTCACGACTGTATGGAGGATCTCGTTCAAGATACTCAAATATAAGGCCTCCTTGAGAATTCATTGATTCACCCTCATCACTTGAAAACTCTTCATTAGGTGAAATATGTTGACCTCTCAAGGACAATCTATCCATTCTAATAGGAATATCATTTGCCAAAAGGTGTTGATTCCATAGCTCCATCGTACATTTCAATCCTTTTTCTGCTTCACAATCACTGCTACCATCACTACTTGAATCCCTGAAATCACTATCACTGTCCTCACCTGGTCGCCTGTAACAAAGGTCAACATCAGTTCCTGAAAGCAAAAAAATTTAACAAGCAAAAAACTCCAAAGCGAAACATGTTTTAACACTACTTATTCTGGTTAACAATAACATATGATGGACTAAAAGAACTTGCACAAAACTTTGCTGTGTCTGTACTCAACAAAAACAGATGGAGGATGTGTTTGTTCATGATACATGCATATTGCACATTTACCACATTTACTATTCAAGCATATAACTTAACAACTTCCAATCTATCTACATTCCTCTATGCAATCTACTCTTACGATCTGCCACAAACACATGCCCAAAAAGAAATTACTTAGGCGCAACAATTCACCCCGAAATTACTATTTCAGAAATTATGAAAATAACAATTCACTGACAACAATCACATTTAGCGCAAGCAAGAAACGGATGTCAAACCCAAGAAGTATGTCTATAGTAAACACTATTCACCAACACCAAACAGATTGGATTTTTTTTATAACCGTAAAAACTCAGTTTAAACTACACAAAATGAACACAACGACCTAATCTAATGAACATTAAAGGCAAGTAAATGGAGCTGAATGATATACCTGGACTTGGGAAATCTTTTACTATAATCTGCATAAATTTGAATGCCGGAAAGATAAGGAACATAGTACTGAACAACAGAATCAGAATCATTCAAAATCAACGGCACTCCGGCGCCGTATGCACTCCACTCCTTGTAACTCTCCCACACATCCCCCAACACAAAGTACGGCTGAAACTCCATGTCGCACGTCCTCCACCCCCTCATCGTCGTCTGCAACAACCACCACCGCCACCAATCACATTTTTTTCCAAATTCATTAATTAAGCATTCAAATATTTAAAATGTTTATTTCCGTTAATTAGAAATAGTGAAAAAGATGGAACCTTTGAGAGGTATTGGGCGGTGACGGAAGGTGTTATGGACTCCAAAAGCTGTTCCAAATTACTCGACGGAGAGACATTGGGTGCCGGTTCGGTCGTCCTGTCCGAGGCGGTCCTTGTTTCCTCCGGTTCAATTCTGTCGACAAGCTTTTCTTTCGCGACGAAACGGGGCGCTGATTGGCTCTCCGTGACGTCACTCTGAGCTCGCCGCAGTTGATCGTTGCGGTGGAGTTGTTGGTCATGAAAGTGGGCCCTACGCGCCTCCCCAGCAGTGTAGAACCGATCGTCCCCTCTACGGCCGCGGGTGAAATGCAATCCCGTTCCCAACATTTTCCAAGAATGCCCACCACAAATGCAAAATTTCCCCTAAATAAATTCGATCCTCACAATTCAAAAACTACAAAACGACAAATAAACTCTCTCTTCCAGGTTCCTCGTTCACGTAACCTGGAGGTTTGAAGAGACAATAAACGGATCGGCAATGTCGAGAGAGAAAGAGATATTCGGATTTCTGCAAAAACCCTAAAAATGGAGATTGGGATCCAATGAAGACGATGAAGGGCAAAGCGGTAAATCAGACATTGGAGAGAGAGATAAGAAGCGAAAACGAAGCGATTAGAGAGCAGAAGACATGGAAATGTTTGATCTACTTTGGCTCTCTTTAGTATTGTCCATTTTAAAAATACTATTAATAATATTTGTAGACAACTGTTGTATAAAAAAGTGTCTTTTACGAATATAAAAAATAATTATTCGGAGTAGGTAGAATTGGTGGTAAATCTGTGAGTATGGCAAAAGAATGCTCAGGTTCGAGTGGTGGGATGCTCTTTGGACCACTGTTTAGATTACACCCTTACTTTCGGCCCTGAGACCTGTGTGTGATTGTGATTCGATAAGCCTGGACTAAGTGGAGAGCTCCTGAGTCGGGACAAAGCTAACTCCTCCAAGAGTTTATTAGTTGGTCTGTTTGAAGAACGAGCTGACTAGGTTTCCCGTCACCAAAAAAATAATAATAATTTAATTAAAAATATGGTGAATAATTTTAAAATTTTACCAAAAAAATAACGAATTTGAGCTTTTTTAAAACGGAGTTTTGACATTGCAATTATACGCTTTTAAATCATTATTAAACACGTAAAAACTGTGATTAGTTCTGAAATTAGTTTTACAATATGATTATTCTAAAATACTGTTTCACAATGTTAAGGCATTTTTAACCTAAACGCCAAACTACTCAATTTGCTAGATTTGGTTGGAATAGAGTAATTAGGTAGGGGTAAAAGTGGAAAAAGAGGGTGTAAGAAATATAATTAGCTTTATCTTAATCGAGAAGATCTGAAAAGGCTTTTCATTGACTGATAAAGGGCGGAGTTGGAATTTTAGTTATTAGAAGCAAGGGAAGGAGGAGGCGACACGTGTGAATTAGAGGGAGATCTGGAACACGTGTATGGTGGATTTGAGGGCCAGACTGGAAGTGGCGGGCTGTGATATGAATTTTCTTATCTAGATTGGATCGTCTCGAGAAAAAAAAGAAACGATGAGAAATGAATAAGACTTTGCGTGAGATACACGCGCTTCGAGTGGGGAGATGCGGAGTCGTTTCTCCACGTTCCACTCTGCGTGTCAATCAACGAAATCTGGCCACCACCAAATTACGATTTTAATAGTGACTAGCAATTTTTCTTATTTTGATGGGTCTTATAATTTTTTTCTTTATCTTATTTTCTCATCACTAATATTTATTTTTTGCAATTTCTTTTTTTTCCAGGAAAACCGGAGACTACCGAAAATGGATACCACCCTGTTGGGCATGATCATGCAGGCACTTACTCCCGACCGTGATATGTCGCTTACTCAGTGTTAACTGAGATTCATTCATCATGACACCCGTTAAGAGTCCACATAGAGATACATCCAAAGAGAATATGTTTTTTGCAATTTCATCACTAATAGTTTGTTTATTTAATTCTCTCACCAAAAATAAAAATCAACCACTATGTAACGAAATCTTATATGAACTATCTAAATATCCATTACTCCACTCTTAAGACAATCTTAAATCTAAAACTTTATTTTTATACAATTTTACACAAAAATATAATATCTACAGTAAAAATATTTTCAACTCACAACTCTGTTTTTAATCTAAAAAAGAATATTCTTTCAATATTTTTTCTAAATCACATCTCCAACTAACAATTTTATTTATGAAACCTTATATTATGTCATATTAATCTACTATGTTTTTCTTATATAGTGCATGAATTCGTTTTAATTCACAACCCAAACCTTGTGTTGGGTTGGAGAGCTCTTTTTCCACAAATTTTGTGTTTTGCACAAGTTTTGTGCTTGGTTGTAGATGGTCTAAGTATTCATCAACCAAAACCCTAGCCTCTTTCTTTTTCTCTCAACTTATCTTCTATTTTTTTTTTGCCATCTTTTTTTATTTAATAAAAATGGGTGATTTTTGGCCTCAAATCACCCATTAACACATCTTTCTATCAATTTCTCTTTTAAAATAAGTGGTTCTTCCACACAAATTTAGATCATTTTTATTTTTTGTGATTTCGTCGTCTTGTTGCGACGTTTGGTTTTTACCGTTTTTATTTGCGGAGTTTTGTCTTTTGTGGGCAATTCAAGATTTCAGATCGTTAATATATTCAATTCGGCAAAGTTACAAATCAAGTTATGGTCATCAGTATGTTGCAGATCTAAAATCATAGGTATTCCAGTCACTACAGTATTTTCAAATGTGTAGGTTTTAAACCGATTTATTATGTTATTAATCTGATTGTCGTGAATTTTTTCACTTTTTCATCCGCTATGATTTTTAACGAATTTAAATCTATATTTCTATTGATATATTACTAGTTTGAATGAATGATATTATCTTTTATTGTCAAAAAAAATATTCACCAGGCTTTTTAGTCTTCTTTCATGTATTATTTGAGAATTTTATAAAATAAACTAGACTAAATAGGCCCTAAGTTATTATCTTGAATCATTCATTTTTTTTTATTTGGGGCATCTGCAACCGACGCTAAATTGCAGTAAAAATTGTATTTTGGCGTCAGTTTCACGCTGCGCTAATTTGGCCTAAATTAAATTTGAGTCGCTACAGTATATTTTATGTTTTGATAGTTTTAGTTTATGGTATATTTTTTTAATCAAGTAATATATTTACTAAATTAAAATTAAAATTTAATTAATAATTTAATTTATTTAAAAATTATAGTTAAAATATAATTAAATATAAAAAAAAAAATTGTACAAAACACATGCTCTGCAATTTTAACAAAACACATTATTGTTTCGGATCGTTAAAGCAATTCATTTGGTGTTCAATATTTATGTGTTATTAAAAATATCAAAATATATTTTTTGTTGAAAGAATAAGTAGAATAATTAAATATAGGTGTAAGTTGTTAAATAATAGTAAAAAAGAGGTGGGGAGAAATATGTTTGAAATATTCCATTTAGTGTTAAAAAATAGAGTTAATGGTTGGAGAGATTTTTACGATAGTTAAGCATTTTCGTGTGAACTTACAGTATTTTAAAATTTGTGGCTAGAGATTGCCTTACAAAAATATTTTGTTCTGAACAACACCTAAAGAATATGTAATGCTAAGAGATTGAAATATAATATCTAAGAAAATAAAAAAATGCTAGATAAAATATTGTTATTTGATAAAAAAATCCAAGTTTTTTTTATAAGTCCTTGAATTTCAATTTGTCGAGAATTGAATTCTTGACTTTAGTAGTGAAAACTACACCAATATCAATGAACAACAATCCTTTTAATTAAAAGTAATTCAAGTTATCAAATATCTTAAGTCAAAGATCGACTCTTTATTATTAAATATTTATCTAGTTTTCTGGAAATGATAAAATGCTTATGAATTGAAAGAAAAGATGAGATATAGTTGTAACGTCACACAACTTATCGAAGTGGACCAGATCATAAATAGACAACATGGAGGAGCCTGAACAAGTTGTTAATATAGAAATGTTGTGTATATAGACACCAAATCCATGAAATGGTCCCAAAATGGTTTTGAAAAGTTGTGTGGCAAAGATTTAAAAAAAAAAGGTTGTGTGGCAAAGAACAGTTGAAAATTTTAATATTGTCAGGAAGCTGATAAGTTCCTTCGTCATTTCTGCTCCCCTCACCACAATTAATAGCTCAGTGCGGTGGTGAAATTTGTATTTTTGTTAGAGAGGTAAAACATCTTTATATATAGCAAATACTATACCAATTGACTTGTAGCGTCAATTTTAACGTTAAAAAAAATCATAAATTTAATTTTTAGTAAAAATAAATAAAATAATTTATCTAAAAAAATATAGCATATACTATTTATACAATATAAAATATATAAAATTGAATAATAAAAAGTTGAAATAAATTATAAAATTTTCGGGAAAAAAAAAACTACATAAAGTATACAACCTACAAATTTTGCTATTCAACAAACAAATCCATGAAACATAGGATATGTTTTTTGAAAAAAAATTATGGTTGTTTTTTGGATTTAATGGTAGCGATTAGATTAAAAAAAATAAGTTATATCAACCATTAAATGTAAAAGCAATGGATGGTAGGGATGAAACTTACTCTTAAAGTAAGTTGAGTTCTCTCTCTCTCTCTCTCTCTCTCTCTCTCTCTCTCTCTCTCTATATATATATATATATATTGAAATATGAAACTTCCTTAATCTAATATCTTAAGCTCTATCATGTGGCGTCTTACTGGCCAAATTGTGTTGTATTTCTTTGTTATGCTTTGACTCTGTTTAATATTGACTATTTCTGTAATATCCCATCGGAGCTCTCTATAGATTTTGGTTCTGCCCCTCGAGTCGATCTCGATCGATTTGAGTGTTGAGTGGGTGACTTATGGTGTTGGGAACGTGTTACTCAAGTAAGTTTTGTGTGTTACTCGAGTGATATGATGCGTGTATTACTTAATTGAGCCACTTGGTTACTCCAGTAAACCTTGTTTCGGGATGAACATGATGAATACTTGGGAACACGTTACTCGAGTAACCATTCGTGTTACTTGAGTAAGGGTTGTATCACACGAGTGAGATGGCTTGTCACTTGAGTGAGATGTGCACCCAGTGCGTGAAACGGTGTCGTTTTGGGCAGGGGTCTATATATACCCCTACTCGACTTCTTCGGTCTCATTTCTTGATTTCTCACTCAAAACTCTCTCATTTTGTTCAGAAGCCATTTCGGTTGGATCTCGGTCCTTCCTACACATCTCTTGAGGTAAGATTATGTCTCTCTACCTCTTATTCTTTCATTTTCCATCATTTTGCATGAATGCTCATTTTAGGGTTTGAACAAATGCTTCTAGGTTCGGATGTAGGTTGTTTCTATTAGAATAGGTGTTAAGGATTTTGATTTTGGGACTTTAGGAGTCTATTAACACATAATGTAGGCTTGGATTCACATAAATCGAACATGTTTGTGAATGTGTTTAAAACTCATTCGTTTTGGGTCGATTTAGTATGTTTTCGAGTTGTGTTAATGATTTTGACTCTATATTTGAGTTCAAGGACTTGAGTCGAGTCAATGTGGGTGTTGGATATCGATTTCCATTGGTGAAATAGAGGTTTTGTCGAGTTAGGTATGATTTGGGTAGGGTCTTACTCGAGTAAGCAGATGACTCACTCGAGTAAGTGATGATCATGGGTTACTTGAGTAAGCTCATTCGACTTACTCGAGTAAGTCGTTGTGGATATCACTGGAGTAAGCCCTCTTGGTTACTCGAGTGATGTTTTATTCTGAGGGACTAAATGTGTAATTTTGCACACTTTTGTACCTCTTAATGTTGGGGGACTATTTTGGAAATTCTAACAACTTTGAGGACTAGCTAGCAATTCCAAAGTACTTTGAAGACTATTTATAACTTAGTCGAGTCTCGGGGACTAAAACGTAATTTTCATTGGTCGGTGACCAAACTGTAATTTTACACAACTTTGAATTTGGTGTTGCGAATGATGGTTTTTCATTCAGATTAGAGTTTCTGCATCTCTGAGCGTCTGCATTTGCATATGCATATCATACATTCGGTACCGCCACAATAGCAACATCAATTTTTTTTTCTGATATCTGTTATGTATCCATTTCAGCTTCTTGTTCCTGTCAGCACAACCAACCACCTACCAGTGTTGTCTGACTGGGTCCTTTTGCTTCAGATTTCAGGTGAATGAAATGACAGCTTCAGACACATATGTTGTATCTTCCTACTTATATAGTTTTTGTTGTGTCGGGATATGATATGGAATCTAACTAATAATTATCTTGCTAATTATTAATTGGACTTATGTGGTTTGTAATAACCAACGATTTTACTCTATTAATACATATATTGGTATATATATATATATATATATATATATATATATTCTGAAAATATAAAAATCTGTTATGCATGACTGTCTGTTATATTATGGTAAATAATATGTTCTGATCTGGGGCATCTAGTTACGAGATACGTAACTTTTGATATATCAATGCTCTATGAATACCCTAGTTACCAGGGTAAAGAGGTAGCCATGTATCCGGCCAAATACATGATCTGTTCTGTCCCATATTATGACTTTGTTATATATATATATATATATATATACTCTGATACTATCTGAATGCATGTTGTTTGCTCTGTATGCGAACGTTTTGATAAAACATTTTCTGAAAGCTATTACATACGTAATGTGCATATATTATATCGGTATATAAGTGTGCGGTATCTTTTGAACGGTTTTCAAAACTATCCTTGTGATGCACATATGAGACAATCTGGAGTGTTATTTCCTCATTGGGCCCTGACTCTCATTTTATTTTTGTCTATCTTCTTTGCATGTCTGACAGCTACATTTTGGCGCTCAGCATTTATTCAACACCTCGTCACCAGTGAGACATTCTTCGCTATTCAGTGAGTGCCCTCGTTCGGGCTCTACTTTTGTATTTTGCTGTTAGAGTTCCATACCAGGTTTCTGTGGGGATACTGAACTATATTTTTGTATTTTGGATATTGATTTTTTTTATGATGACGGTTTCATATTTACTTGATAGTATTATATCTATACTATTTTTATATATATCGTATTTTACTAAATAAATGTTTTGATAAATGGATGTTTGGGTAGAATATCTGTATCTCCGAGGCTTGTGCGAGATGAGCTGGGCTTCCATAGACAATTCACCTTGTACGCCGGTCACCGGCCCGACTCGAGTCGTGACAATTTTAATTAATACAACATTTCACTATTGACCAAAATAAAATCTAATCTCTTAAATATGTATTTGCACTCAGTTAAAAAAATGTATTTGCACTAGCTTATAGTTGTAACAAGTTGTGCACACATGTTGATGAATTTTTTTTTATGGACATCAAGAGACATGTTGATGAAATTAAAATATGTTGTCAATACAAGACATTCATATGCTTTTGGCATTAATTTATGGACATCAATTGTCAAATTGTATTTTCTGCTTCTTCATTCAACTGGGAGGCTTTACCTTCCCAAAACCTCATTCTATACGCATATGGTGTTTTAGGTAGATCGTTAACAAATAGATGTAAATTGATAGACTGAATAAATAACAAATAGATGCCTTCTAATATAATGAAACATGCAGTAATATAGAATTTGAAATTAAAATTTTCAGTTCCTGTATGGTTATGGTATGGAACTGGAAGTATCAGATCGCATGGGTCAAAGTAGAGAATAAAGAGATAATTGAAAGCACCGACCAAAGCAGGTGCCAAATATAATAAACTAAATTCCAATGTTTATATGCGTTTGTTAAAGGCGACCTTTATCAATAAAGTAATGGGTAGCTTTACAAAATATGTGATGAGCATGAAATGGAAGGGAAGAGTTGTGTGTCCCACAGGAAGAGAGTTTGGTTTGTTGAAAAGGATGTTTCATTTTTTGGATGGTGTAACAGCCTCACCTCAAAGCAACTTAATGTGACTGTCTTAGGGGTGAACAATAAAACAGTTGATTCGAAAGTGTAATATTTCGTCTGTTTCTGATCGGATTCTCCGTAGTGTTCCGTTCAATTCTATTTTGATCTTGGTCGTATGAGTGTTGAGTGAAAGATTGATAAGTTTTATTGGGATTACTCGAGTTAGATTCTGTGTAACTCGAATATGATGACCCCATATATAACCCGAGTTAGCTTTGGGATAACTCGAGTAAGAGGATGTGTATGTTACTCGAGTAAACCATTGGGTAAATAGAGTAAGTCGTGCTTTGGGTCATATTTCTGAGTAGCTCAACTCGAGTTATCAAGAGTTGCTACTCGAGTTGGCCATGTGTAACTCAAGTTAAGCTTCCTCTGGTAATATTACTAAAAGGTTTGGTTTCAATTAAGTTCTTGGTATATTTCTGAAATTGATGACATTGACAAAAGGAAATCTAAATTTTATGCATGCTCATCAAGACTGAGTTGACTCTGTTAAAATTACTAATTCGTGTTCAGTTTAGTTAACTGGCAAGAACGACATGCTGTTGTTTCTGATTTTAATTATTGTCGTGTTAAAACTGCAATTTGTTTCACTGTTTTATGAGTTCATGGTTTTCTCAAACTTGATTGCATGTGGGTGCAAGCACTGTGTATGCTTGTTGTTGGTGGATGGTTGTCTAATATTTATATGATATCTTCTTTTTAGCGAAAGAAATGAAGCATAATGATTTATGTGTACACAGAACAACATCAAGTAACAAATATTGGCATTCAGTGCTTGGAATTCTTAGCTTCCTATTCTTTTTAATCACAAGTTACATTGATTCATTACTTTCTATTATTTAAGAGATATTGAACCATTACATTCTATTTGTTGGCCCGAAATGGCGAGGGGGTGAATTGGATTTTTGATTTTTAAAACTTGTTTAAAAATGGTTTTGCAATTATCAAAGTATTCAAGATAAGCAAAAGCAAAGTAAGAACAATTTATCCAATTCTCACAGATAATAATGTAAAGAGAGAAGGGATAGAGAAATCAAATCCGCGATGTATAATGGTTCAACCCTCTTAGTGTACATCCACTCCTCAAATGTTAGGCATGACAAGTCTTTAGTTTCTTGAATAGCATTCTTGATGGGAGCCC
>CAODLS012953676.1:0-12149 GCA_948243855.1 Flueggea neowawraea
TTCAGGAGAACCGTCTAGAATAATGCGCTCTTCGGTTATTCTGAGTCCTCTCTGTTTAGCAGTGAAGTCGGCATTAACCAAGTTGACGAAGACACTGGAAATGGGTTCAATCAGACCCTTGGTAATCATGGCACGAAGCAGCCTGGTGTCCAGGTCATCAGGAGCTCTAGCAGAAGCGTAGGACACTTTCACAGTTTTCACGCCACTTCCACCTGCTACAAGCTGAACAGCCAATCTCCCAAGTTTCTCAGCAAGTTCAACATATGGTTTCAGTTCAGTAAGAACCTGCAATGGAAGAAGAATGGGAAAAAAAGTGTTAAACAATTTATAACCTTGCCAATTTTTCAAGCACAACACTTCACAGCAAAAGCATATAAAAATTTAAAGAAGGTCTACAAAGTGATACCTCAGCAGACACCATTGGTGCATTGACAGCAGTAGCGGCAAGTTCCCCCTTCAGAGCCCCAACAACAGCCTCAGCTATTTCAATTGCCACACCTTCCTGCACAATACATCATACCCAAAACATCACCAAATATCATCACAGAAAAGAAACAAACAAAAGCCACATTTTACGATTTGCTTATGCTGCATACCTGAGCTTCCACGGTACTAGCACCAAGATGTGGAGTAACTGTGACATTCTTATGTTGTACCAACTTGTTGTCTTGCGGAGGTGGCTCCACTGTGAAAACATCTAGTGCAGACTGAGCAACAATGCCAGCATCCAGTGCCAAAATCAAATTGCCAAGACCCAAATAAGAAAACAACCCAATGAAAGAAAAAAAAGGTTCAAATCCATTCAAACAAAATTTAAAGAAGCAGAAATTGAGAGATATTTATTCGCACCTTTGTGGTTGAGCTATCATGATTTGTCCCAAGCGGAGAGGTAGTGTTTGTCCTTTTGCACTTGCTTTCCCAAGGATTATAATATTCAAAAAGATCTTCTGATCTTTTCGTGGATGACTCAAGGCTATGTTAAGGAAGCAAAAACAAAAGATATGAAAATGGCTGGAGGGGAATACATTCGGAATCTAAGCACTCGCTCTCTTTCAAGATTTTCAGAAAAATCGTGATGGTAAAATGAAGAGTTTTAAAATGCATGACATAGTACATGATTTCGTCCGATTTATCTCCAAGAAAGAATGCCTAGTTTTGGGAAATGGTGATACAGAGGATGAAACATTATCTAAATCATTACGTCATTTATACTTTGACAGTAAGGACAAATTCCCTGGCTCCATTTTCCGTTTCAAAAAATTACGAAGCCTATTTGTTCTGGACTGCAATGAACTAGATATGCGTAATTTATTCAATGAACTTACTTGTTTAAGATCGCTTGTTTTACTTGATTGTGATTTTGAAGAAATTCTGTCTACAATTGGCAGACTAGTGCACTTAAGGCTTCTTTCCTTGAGTGAAAATAAGAAATTGAGTGAGTTGCCGGAAACTGTAGGTGACATGCAATTTGCTAATTTTAGCGATCGGTGATTGCAATGAACTGAAGAAATTGCCTCGTGGAATCGAAAAATTATCCAACCTGAGGTTTTTGCTGTTCGATAAATGGATCAGGTTAACGCAAGGAATTGGGAAACTTAGTGCACTTAAATCATCAAACTTCGTTGTTGATGAATTTATTGACGCTAATGGCGAGGTAGTTTCTCTCTAACACCTGAAGAACATGAACCATGCATCTTATTTCAGTCGCTATAAAATTGCGGAGAAATGTGAAGCATGTGGATGGGGCTAAGCAAGCACAGCTCAACAAAAAGAAACACCTTGTCATATTGAAACTTTCATTTGAAGAGGCAGAAGAAGAAGCAAAAAAAGTACGACGAAGAATTAATTGAAGCCTTGCAGCCTTGTTTCCAATTTGGAAGAGTTGATGATAGAACATTACCTGGGCGCAAATTTCAATCCTAGTTGGTTTCTCTCATTAAATCATCTCCAAAAAGTGAGATTCGATTTTTGGGAAAATTGCGACTGTCTGCAACCTTTGGGGAAGCTTCCATTCCTTGCAAGTTTTGAACTGAATCTTGTGAGAGTGAAAAAGGTGGGTCTTGAGTTTTTGGGAATAGAGATCAACATGGATATGATGTCACCATCTGTTGTGGCTTTTCCCAAATTGAAAAGGCTCGAGTTCTCTGGGTTGGAAGAATGGGAAGAGTGGGAAATGGATGAATGGGGCCATTTCTCTATAATGCCTTGTCTCACCCATTTGACCGTCTGCTTCTGCGACAAATTAAAGGCACTGCCCGATCATCTTGTCCAGAAGGCGATCCTTAAGCGTCTTGACATCCGTGGTTCCCCTTTGCTCATTGAACGTTACCACAAGGACGGAGGAGTGGACTGGCCCAAAATTTCTCACATACCTGACGTCCAAAAATATTATTTTTGACGATTATGAGGTATCTTTCTTCTAATTAATTCTTTGATCCTCTGCTTTCTCTTTACCCCTCAAGGATTGCTATTGTCAAGTTTGCTCAGCAGGATCCAACAATTTTGCAGCAACTAGTGGTTTTATTGCAAATTTCGTGATGGTCTTTAGTGAAGGCTAAATAAAGGAGGTAAACTTGTTTTCGCTGCAACTAACGACATTTTAAGATCTGTATTACATTTGTTTCCCTAACCGGTCATTTGTCTCGCTGATAATCTTTTCACGGGTAAATACTCGAAAGCAGTATTTACAGGCAGCCGATCTAGAAGAGCATTTCTTTTCTTTTCGTTTCTTTACTTAAGATAGTTTACATGTATTCTTGGTGTCCTTGTTGTCTGACGCATTTTACTAGAGATGAAAATGTTGTGCCATTTTAATATAAAAAAGACCTAGTTTATAGTTTATAAAAAAGAAATGCATCCAATAGTTTATTTAATGAAAACAAAGACCTAGTTTGATTTATTTTGAGCTGTCTATTAAGGTCTGTTTGATAACTATCTAATTTTTCTCATAGCACTATTGTGGATATTTCTTTTTCAAGCCTGAAAGACATCTCTAAGAAATCAGAATTCATCTATTCATGAGGGCAAAAAGAAATAAAAGCAAAGCACCCAGTAAGTCAAATGTCTATTGATATGCTTGTTTGGTTATATTTTATACAACTCTGACCTGACGAATTCCGATCCAGCACTTTCTGTAAGACAAAACCACAATTTCAAAGTCTAGATTTTTCTCATAAAACTTCACCTGAAAAACACTCCATCTTGTCAAAGTTGAGAATCGAGACTTGGCATGAATTCTACAATATGTAATCGCACACTGACAAAAGACAATCTATTTCTCTCGTCCACATTGCGTTTCAGTGATTCCAGCATCAAATTTTGCACAACACAGTTGCTGTGGTGGTTTCCATATCTGCAACTTTTTTCTTAATGGTATCTGAAGAAAACTGAGAGATCTGAAGAACAATGTTTCACCACCGCCGTTAGTCACCGAAGAGCTTAAGCCGTTCCTTAAAAGGGTTTGGATACTACGGGTAATGGGTATATATATACAATGTGGATGGTTGGTTCAGTTTCGGTTTTGTAAACATCAAAACCTAAACCGTATTGAACCTGTCGGTTTCTAATTTCTCCAGACCACCAGCGAGTCGAATTTGTTAATCGATTAAACCGGTTCGGAAAAATTCCGCTCGCCGCTCATTATATTAAGAAGAGAGATCTGAAATATTTTAAAAATTTATTTCATTTGGAGCTTAATAAACAAAATAATCTTTAATTTTGAAATAATATTATTATGTTAATATGGTACAATATATTATTAAATATTAACGATATATTTAATAGTATTTGTTTGCCTATATATTATCTATTTGAACAAAAAGTGCTTTATGGAATGGCCAGTAATTCACCAAAAATAAAAATGGCCACTAAAAAAAGAAAAGGGGAATATATGATTACATACAATATGTGAAGGTCTTTTTGAAAAGGAATGGACGAAATGGGAGATATAAGGCTAAGAAGTATAGGTAATTAAAATTTCCCCTAATAATTATATAAAATATCAGTGTAACTATTCCTTCTGATTTGATTTACAAAAGAAGGATGCCGCCCCACTGTGAAAAAGGTCTGAAAAGAATGGAAAAGAAATGAAAAGAAAGAAAGAAAGAAACAAGAATATTTTTGGTCGTGAAAGCAAGAAACAAGATTAACAATCACTACTTCAGTTAACAAACAAAAAAGATTAACAATCACTACTTTGTCGTACTCTGGAGGTCTTTTCCAACGGTATTATATGACTAAACAAAGAAATCAAGCCCAAGCCAAGTAGAAAGCGGCAACGTTTTATGCCAAGTATGTACACCATCACTACTATATTCAAACATACTTCACTCTTCTCACCTTTTCAAGCTCTCAGTCGCCTGCCATTCTCTCAAAGCAAACCCCTCTCTCCAGACCAATATGGCCTTCATTGCCGACGCATTTGTTTCGAAAGTTTTGGAGGAGCTAACCTCTCTTGCTCTTGAAGAGCTTAAACAAGAAGTGAGGCTTGTTGCGGGGGTGCAAGATGAAGTTAAGAAGCTCACCAAGAATCTCCAAGCCCTCCAAGCTGTGCTTGCCGATGCAGAACAAAAGCAACTGAAGGATGCAAGCATCAAGTTTTGGCTAGAAGACCTCAAGGAGATATCATACGAGATGGATGATGTGCTTGATGAGTGGAGATCAGCGATGATGATGAAGTCTCTCGATCAGGTGGAGCCACATGATCACGCAACAACTTCTTCAGGTTATATTAAGAGGAAGGTATGGAATTTCATGCCATCTTGTTGCTTTCGGACTGCTGAAATTGGTCTTCGTCATGATATTGCTCGACAGATCAAGGATCTCAATGAACGCCTTGAAGAGATAAACCTTCGTAGTAATAATTACAACCTCATTCCAAACGTAGGGTAGGAGTTGGCGAGCAAGTCCATCGAAGCACAACCATCTCTGATATTAACATAACAGAGGTGAAAGGTAGAGGTGAAGAAAGCAAGAAAATAATTGACATGTTAGTGATTGAGATTAGTAGCACTGCTGTCCCAAAAATCATATCTATTGTAGGAATGGGGGGGCTTGGGAGAACTACACTCGCTCAACTAGCCTACAGTGATGATAAAATGAAAAGTTATTTTGACGAAAGAATATGGGTGTGTGTCTCGAAACCTTTTGACGAGAATAAGGTCGCAAATGCAATTTTAGAATCTCTTAAGGCATCTGGTGGATCAGAATTGCAAACATTAGTGCAAAACATGAAAGAAAAAATTCGTGAAAAAAGTATCTGCTTGTTTTGGACGATGTCTGGAATAAAGATACCAACAAGTGGAAAATTTTAAAAGCTGCACTTACTTGTGGATTACCAGGAAGTACAATCTTGGTAACTACTCGTGAGGTCGAAGTTGCTAAAACAATGGGCTGCATAGAGTCCAACTTATTCCGACCAGGACACTTGTCTACGGAGGAATGTTGGTCCATTATCTCTAATGACGTTGTGTCATCAGGAAGGACAGTGGAAGAGCTCGAACCATTGCAAGACATTGGTAGCCAAATTGCAAATAAATGCAAGGGTCTTCCTCTTGCTGCAAAGGCTCTAGGAGGTCTTTTACGGTTTAAAATGTCCAGAGAAGAGTGGCAAAGAGTTCTAGACAGTGAGATATGGCAACTCGGAGAAGTAGAAATCGAGACAAATCTTTTTGCACCTTTATGGCTGAGCTATCATGATTTATCCCCTGCGGAGAAGCAATGCTTGTCCTATTGCGTGTTATTTCCTAAGGACATTGAAATGAAAAAAAAATTGCTGATTAGGATGTGGATGGCTCAGGGGTTCCGTAAAGATAAAACAAAAGATATGGCAACGGTTGGAGAGGAGTGCTTTCAAAAATTAGGTGCACGCTCTTTCTTTCAAGATTTTCAAAAAGATGAGGATGGTCAAATACTAATGTTCAAGATGCATGACATTGTGCACGATTTTGTCCAATTTATCTCAAGAAAGAAGTTCTAGTTTTGGAAGATAGTACTAAGGATGAGGATACATCAGTTGGCATCAAGGATGAGGATGCATCAGTACGTCATTTATTTGTTCTCCCGCACAAATTTCGTCAGATAATTTTTAGTTTCAAAAAATTTCGTAGCCTGGCATTCATTTCATGTGAAGAAATAGATCTGCGCTGTTTGTTCAATGAACTTGCTTATTTAAATCACTTCATTTGGTGGATTGTAACATTAAAGAAATTCCGCCTACAATAGACAGACTAATACACTTGAGGCTTCTCGACTTGCGTGACAATGGGGAATTGAGTGAGTTGCCTGAGACTGGGCGATTTATGGAATTTGCTAATCTTAGACATCACTGGTTGTTCTGAACATCTAGAACTGCCTTGTGGGATTGAAAAACTGTCCAATTTGAGGTATGTGCGGAAGGAGGGTGGCATGTTCAAGTTAACACCAGGAACTGGAAGACTCCAAGCCCTTAGAGAAGCATCCTTCAAAGTTGATTGTGAGGCTACTTCTCTTGGATATCTACAGAACTTGAACAATCTTACTGATGTCATCATAGAATTGCACAGAAATGTGGAACATGTGGGAGGGGCCAAGCAAGCACAACTGAGCAAGAAGAAGCACCTCGTTGGTTTGCAACTGTCACTAAAAGAGACCGGAAATGGAGCAGACACGTGGAAATTACATGATGAAGAATTAATTGAAGCCTTAAAGCCAGGTTATAATTTAAACAGGTTAAAGATTGATGGTTACCTGGGCATTAATCCTAATCCTAGTTGGTTACTCTCATTAAACCAGCTCAGAAAAGTGGAGTTCTGTTTATGGGAAAATTGCAACTGTTTACCTCCTTTGGGGAAGCTTCCATTGCTCAAAGATCTTAAACTGGTGGGTATGAAAGTGAAAAAAGTGGGTCTTGAGTTTTTAGGAATAGAGATCGGTGACAAGGCTGTGGCGTTTCCCAAAATGGAAGAGCTTCGGTTCAGAGAATTCGGAGACTGGGAAGAGTGGGACGTGGATGAATGGGATCATTTCACTATAATGTCTTGTCTCACCAGTTTGTCCCTCCGTGACTGTTACAAATTGAAGGCATTGCCTGATCACCTACTCCGGAAGAGTCCGCTTAAATTTGTCGACACCGTGTCCTCGCCTCTTCTAGAGGAACGTTACAGAGGAATGGATTGGCATAAAGTCTCTCACATAAAGTTTCGAGAAGTTTGCACAGGTCACATAACCCTTTCACAATAGGTATGCATATTCTAATATGTTATATGTACTAATATTTAATATATTATACTAATGATAAATTCTTACTTACACTTAATGTATGATCTCGATTGTACACAAAATCAACCAGAATTTTTGAAACAAGTTTTTCGAGTAGGTCAGAATGAGTTCAGTTATCTATATATCATAGAGATAATTATGTCAGATGCTCAAATTAATATTTTAATTTTGACAAATGGAAGTCAAGGTTTCAAACTTGTTAAAATACCAAAATTTTTAATGTTAAGTTGTTTAAATAACATATTTTTAATTTTATAGTTGAAAATTGTCAGATTAGGTCAAATAAAAATTATTTTTTCGTCTCATTTTTTTCAATTTCTCTCTCTCTCATCTCACTCTCTCTCCCTCTTCTCTCTCCTCTCCTACTCACTTGTCCTGAAACCTCCCCATCTCCTATGTGTCGAAACCCTAGCGTTGTCTTCGCCGCTCCTTCTCATCTTCTCTCGGTTCTCTCTCTTTCTCGGTTATGTTCTCCTCTGTTACTAGTTTGTCTCTCCCTTGTCTAGTTCCTTGATCTCTGTCGCGCTCTCTATTGTTCTTCCTTGATCTCCGTCACGTGTCCTTTGTCGATTTGTCTCTCTTCATCAATTTGTCTCTATTCACCGATCTTCGGCGCTACTCATCCTCCCTTGTCGCATCTCCTCTCCTTCGCTCCAAGTTGAGCTTGCCCTCCGCATCACCGCTCTTCGTTTTGTGGTTCGACAGTATTTGGCAGGTGGCGTTGGAAGGACAAGGCAAAGGATGTGAGGGTGGCGTGTTAACCGAGGAAGGGCAATGACGACAGTGGATGGAGGAGTTTAGGGTTTTTCCAACCCTATGTATTTTGCCTATTCTATTATGATATTTTAGATAAATGCCCCTGATTTCAGATTTATTTTTAAAATTTCTAACTAACATGTTTTAGTAACTAATAATTATTTTATTAATTTTAAAAATGAAAAAACAAAATAAGAAAAGATTTAACTGTGTTTATTTAGTTTGTTTCTATTGACTTTGGTTGATTGTTTCTAATTATATTGAGTTTGTGTATGGATGGATACATTTTGAAAATTGACGGATACATTTGGATACATCAAGAAATATTTGGATACATGTAGAAACTATTAGAAATTATATAAAAATGAAATTTTGGATACAAAAAAAATATAAATAATTATATAAAAATTGAAATTTGGATACATCTTGAAGTCTATCGAAAAAATTATCAAAATTATAATTTGGAGGCATTTAATTTAAAAATATTATATTAAAAAATTATTAAATCCAATTTTATATAAAAAAAAATTAATTTAAAGACATTTGGTTGTATATGGATACATTTGGATATATTCTGAAACATCAGATTTTTCTCCCTTTGAATTTATCCTTTTCGCAAAAAAAATCAATTTCTCGCTAAAATATCTCGATTTTTCGCGAAAAAATCTCAAATTCTTGGTCAATTTCTCAGTCAATTAAAAATCTAGTATTTTTGCAACATTTTTCAAGTGTGTTTCTATTACTAAAAAAATATTTGGTGCATGAAAAAAGTCCAATTCAAAATTTTAATTTGATATAAAAGTTAAATTTTTTCTATGTCATATTCTGATTAGTTTGGTGTATGAATATAATCATACACTAAGTGTAGGCAATAATTTTTCTATACTAATATATTAACATGGATATGCATATGCGTATGTACTTTGTAATTTATTTGGTTTATCAATAAAGTTTTTGCCACTGCTTATTCTGAGGTCTGTCTAGTAAAGCTGAGAGAAAGTAATACCGCTTATCTGCGAGGTTAGTCTAACTAGGTTAGTAGACAAGTGGGTTGTCACGACCCATAGTCGGGCCCGTGACCGGTGTACGAGGCAGACCGTCTGATATATATATATATATATATATATACATACATACATAGTATATCAAAAATATCAGTGAAAATATAAATCACCAGAGTAAACCCCAAAATACAAAGTGAAGCTCAGTATCCTAACAGTAACCCGATGTGGAGCTCTAACGACATAACATAGTAGAGTTCCGAACGAGGGCACTCACAATAGCCAAAGGCGCCTCACTAGATCGAGGTACGGGTCAGATGTTATACGTCCAAAAGATGTCACCTGCGAACAAAGGTATAACATGGACAACCGAAGAAAAATGGGTACAATCACAATATCTTCTCAAAATATTAAAACAGTTAAAATTTATTATTTTTTATTATAAAAAATTAAAACTACCCACCACATACTTTTTAATCACTCATTGCAATTTTAACAAAATTCTTTACATTAATAAAAATATAAAAAGCACATTTATAAATCACTGTTTAACAATCATTTCCTAATATCACTTTTTTTAATCCACAACACCATACAGAGTTGTGATGGAATTTGAACTCAGACCATATAGCCATAAGACTGCCCACAACGCATAGTTTCTAGCCCTATAGATCGAAACATATTACTGTGTCCCATTGGTCCCATCGCCTGGCATTTTTATTTTTATTTTTATTTTTTTAAATTAAAATATGACCGTTGGATCAATCAGATCCAACGGTCAAATTTATTCCAATGGTAATATTGCTGTTGAAGTACCGTTGAGAGCAAAAAAGATACTCTTTTGGTCTCTAACGGCTAGTTTTACCCATTTTCCTATAAATACCCCATAAACATATTGTTTTCTATCATTTATTCACTTCAAACACCCATTTCTCTCCTCAAACTCTCTCAACTCTTAAAATTTCTCTTCAAATATTTTTTCAATAGATCCCAACAATTTTTTCGATTATTTTTCAAACAACAAAGACAAAACAATGGAAGAATTTGCACTTACAAATATTTCCTTCTCTTCTGATGACGAGGAGTACAAAAAAAATTGAGATAATTTCAAGCAATCTATTTGAAATGATCCTGCTGAAGAATTATCGTCTCCGAGCAGATTTGGTAGGGCATCTATGAAGTAATCGTGAAGAATAATACCGAATTTTATTTTCATGTATTATTATTTTATTTTAAGATATTATATGTGTTTTTAATTTTAATGTATTTTTTATTTTAATGTAATATTTTTATTTTAATAAATTATTTTTATCTGAATGAACACTTTTTATTTTAATAAATTTAGAGTAGAAAGTTTTAAATGAAATAATAAATAAAAATTAAGGAATTAAAATTAAATTATATTTAGTAAAACATTGAGTAATTGTTTCATAAAACTCTTAAAATAGCTTTTAAATTATAAATGAAAAAATTAAAAAATTAAAAATTAAAAATTTTAATTAAATAATAATAAAAATATTAAACACCCGTAGTAAAAGACGACTTTAGGGACCTGGTTATAAGCAGCCTAAACAGCCATAAACTCAAACTATTCCATCTAAAAGTTTAACCAGACGGGGGAGATTTAGAATCGGATTTTAACCACTTTCCTTTATAATTTATTTGTTCTTTTTTATGTTTCACTTGCTTGTTCTTTTATCCTTGATGTAAAAAAATTAGAGTGCATAGACTTAGCTCTGTTCTAGTTGTGGAAATTGAAATTCTTGTGTTTATATATGTTGATTAATTATTTTGTTTTTCAGTTTTGTAGAGTTGGAATTGAGCTCCCAACAATTCAAGTCAGATATGAGCACCTAAAAGTTGAAGCAGAAGCGTATGTAGGAAGCAGAGCTTTGCCTTCATATCCTTCCTAGTCGAAAGAAACACCTATCCATTCTTAAGGGTATCAGTGGGATCATCAAGCCATCAAGGTATGACTTATTTCGACATGATTCCTTGTTACATTAATGATTTCGACATGAGTTTAGCTATTCACTTTCACTGTTGGCCGATTTGTGCTTTTCAAGATTGACATTGCTACTTGGTCCTCCAAGTTCCGGAAAAACCACACTCCTTTTGGCCTTAGCTGGAAAACTTGATCCTAATCTAGAGGTAGTAATTCGCTTAGATTTGTGGCTTTATTTACATTTTAGCTCATACTTTTTATTCTCTTTCAGGTTTCTGGTGATGTGACTTACATTGGTCACTCAATGAATGAGTTTGTGCCTCAGAGAACTGCTGCCTATATCTGTCAACATGATCTCCGTATTGGTCAGATGACTGTAAGGGAAACTTTGGCATTCTCCGCGAGATGCCAAGGTGTTGGATACCGACATGGTAATGAGATAACTGAAATTTAGTATTAGTTTCACAGAGTGTTTTGCTGCTACTAATATTACAGTTAAGCATGGCTGAAATCTAAAATTCTGGCAAATTTTCAGAGATGTTGGCGGAGTTATCAAGAAGAGAGAAAGCAGCAAATATTAAACCAGATCCTGACCTTGATCTCTTCATGAAGGTAAATATATAACTGGTTCAAGTATACCATTATTGTGGGACATAATGCATGAAATTATGGACATTCTGTGTGTCATTAAGGTATTAGCTCAACCATTTCATATATTCTTCTGTTGAAAATTGATAAGTTTTATTTACAATTGATGTGATTGTCTTTTCTTCTTTTTTGTTGTAAATTTTTAATTAACTTAGGCTGAAGCAGCTGAAGGTCAGGAAGTGAATATAGTCACGGATTATGTTCTCAAGGTATGCCATTTTAGTAGAGCTACACATTCCAAAATCATTCAGTAACCAAAGAGAAATTTGCTATTTCTTTTCCTCATAACTGTACAGATACTTGGACTAGAAATCTGCGCAGACGTTTTAGTGGGCAATGAAATGGTAAGGGGCATATCTGGTGGGCAAAGGAAGAGGCTTGCAACAGGTAAATATCCGGAGCTGATTCAATTCTATTGGCAATTGTCTTGAGAGCTTCTTAGCTGTGTAATTTTTCTGATAAAAAGAAAATGTACTAGGGGAAATGCTAGTTGGACCTTCAAGGGCTCTTTTTATGGATGAGATTTCAACCGGATTAGATAG
>CAODLS012953691.1:0-13316 GCA_948243855.1 Flueggea neowawraea
TATTTATTTGCAATCTATTTTTGAGTTGGTGTGAGCTTGGCAAATGTAATATCTTTGAGTTGATTTTTTTCAAGCAAGGTTGTTTGCTGGGGGTAGCTAGGTTTTCTAGTGAGCCTTAGAAAACTAGAGTTTTGGTTTGCTTGTTTGATCCTAAAAAAAGTGGCTTGGTTTCCTTGTTTCGTCTCTAAAATAAGTGTTCCATTTGCTAGTTAAGCCAGCAAAAATTCGATGTTTGGTTTACTTGTTTTGTCCCTAAAACAAGTAGTAAACGATTTTCTAGTAGAGCCTACAAAAACTAGGAAAACAATTTTCTTGTTAAGCCTTCAAAAACAAAGTTTAACAGTTTGCTTGTTGATCCCGCAAAAATAGGTGTGTAAATGGTTTTGCCTCCGCTTGGAAGTGAGGAGTATAGTGGATGGAAATTCTTGAGTGGATCTCAAGGAGTGGACATAGGTCAAAGAGGACCAAACCACTATAAGTATTAGGCTTTGATTTCTCTCTCCTTACTCTCTTTATTTGCTTTGCATTTGCATTTGATTTTTATTGTTGTTTGTGAATTGATTTTGTTTAGCTTCTACATTTAACTTTGTTATTTTTTTTAATTGCAAAAGATTTTCAACAAAGTTTTCAAACTCTTTAAATTTCTAATTCACCCTCCTCTTGGAGTGCCACTACCCTTTGGGAACGAGTTTGCAGAAACAATTTTTACCATCTCTCACATTTTCCCATCTTTGAGATCCATTTAAAGTGAACGCATCAAATCTAGAAGGATTGTTTTATGTATAGAACAAATAACATGTAAACAAAATGTTGCATTTAGAATATTCTAGCCATGATGGAAATAACTTAAACCATGATTGAAAACTACATTGATGTTTTCCCTATATTTCAGATACTTTGGAATAACTCATTGGTATGGATGAACCTTAATATAATCTTTTTTAGTTTCATCAAACTTGTTAATAAGATACTTTCATATTTATTTTTGACGGAAGCCATATGTCAATCTAACCGATGAACAGTAAAGAGGTGGGTTCGAATTACCTACCACAATTCCAGTGAAGACAATAGTTGATAGGATCCGATGTTGGTCTCCAGAGCAAACCATAGTCGAGTTGTCGACGTGAGTGCCCGAATGTTTCACAATCTAGATGGCCCACTCGATCTGTGTAGGACTCGATGAAGAGTTATCAACCTCTCTCTCTATTTCCTTTGAGTGGAAGGAAATGTTTTATTGGTGTGTTAGAAAGAATGAATGGAAGAAGGCAGAGCTTCTTATAGAGCCTTGAAATGGGCTCGTGGGCCTAATGGACTACATGGGCCCATTTCATTTCCAACTCAATTAGGCTTGCCAATTGGTCTTTATCCATCGTCCCGGTTCACACCTTAACCGACCGAGTTTGGCTCACCCGTCATAGCGAACCTCTTTTTCCAACATCTCCCACTTGCATATGACGAAACTCGTCATGGATAATGATGGAACTAATACCAATCATGATTAAGATCTCGTGTCATTTAGGTAAATAGATCACGCGACCAATATACGATGAGAGCGTACTTACTTTACACATGTTAGGGTTACATAACAACTCTTAACTCAATCCTACTAGAAGAAGTCTCTCGGAGAACGACTCTATCATATGAAAGTGTATGCAAAAGCAGAATAAAACTGCTGGAAACTTATTCCATCCCCTAGTTCGTAACCACATAATTGCTTCTTTCAAACTTCTCCATCTCACGAATGCTTTTCTCAAGTTCACACATCATTTGACAGTCTATATAAGAGTCGACTAAGGAAACTTATGAGACTAATGCAAATGCGTCTAGAAATGAACTTTCCCTCTTAAACTAGACAATCAATATAGCCAAGTTTACTTGACCAGCTTGACACGCTTGTTTGACTAAATCATGACCATTAATGGCAAGCTAAAGTAGCCAAAGTCAACTACACATTTTGGATGTGTGAAGGGTTCTAAGGTAGAGAGTACCGATAACCACATGTTTAAGGCATGGTCTCACATTACGAAAAATGATATTTTTATCAATATGTTTCATCTCCATGGTCATATAAATAGTGCACATAGTATGATCATGTGTTGTGGTGTTCTTTCCTTAGTTTAGAGGAGTGCATGTTTATACATTATTAATACCACATAGAAACTTTGGTTATGATGCATCTCACCATCTAACTTTAATCGACACCATAACAGGATTACTTATGGCTTTTAGACAAAATATGCTAAAGTTTCTCAATTTTAGCATCTGATCAATTTTATGATCGACATAAGAGTTTATTTGATGGCGTACATATTTTCTCATATGATTTTTTCCCGTTTACAATGAATTTTGAGTTCAGTTTTGATGATGATGAATGAAAAACATCTATGAAAGAGTTGCATAAGTGCAAAATCACTGATATTCAAGAACAACACATATTGATCATGTGCAAAATGGCATTAAGGCGACCTAAGGTGGAACCAAGGGACGTGGAAGAACGTTAAATGGATGACAATCAGATGTAGTGGCATTGACCCACGTTGAAGACTATCAAAGCACGTGGTCAAGTTTTGAATCTATGTGAAGCTTCAGTATATGACCTAAGCCAGTTGAAGAATGAATTAAGGTGCAAGATTTGATGAACAGATCTATGCAAGTTAAAAGAGGTGCTACGCACATCGTGAAAGTCCCAGTAGGGGGAATGGAGTGGCAATCCAAGAGGCGGTGAATTAGATTTTTAGCAAGTTAAAAACTTTGTTGAAAATCTTTTGCAAATTAAAACAAATAAAAAGTTTTCTTTCAAACTTAAATCAAATTGTAAATACAGAAGCTCTAAAGATGTAATCCAGACAACAATGTAAATCAAATGCAATGCAAAGCAAGTAAATGAGATAGAGTAAGGGAAGAGATGAAAAATCTAATTTATAGTGATTCTGTCCTCCTTCACCTACGTCCACTCCTCTAACTCAACTAGAGAGTTCAATCCACTAAAAATTCTTCCTCATTTGCAGGTGGAAGGAAACTATTACACCTTGGTTTTGTAGGATTAACAAGAAAACTTTTACGCCTTGTTTTTGCGGGCTCAACAACAAAACCATCCTCTAGTTTTTATGGGGTCAAGTAGGAAACCTAACCACCAGTTTTTGCATGCTCAACTAGCAAACCTAACCTCTAGTTTTTGCAGGATCAACTATGAAACCAAAATCTAGTTTTATAAGGCTCACTAGCAACCACTCTTGTTTTTCTAAGGCTCAAAAAGAAAATCTATCTACCCCAAGCAAACAACCTTGCTTGTTACACATTTTATCCTAAGTGTATAGAAGATTAAAGCTCGCTCAAACTCAACAATAAGATAGCAAGTAAATAACTCAAAATGGGTTAGAAAGGTAGAAGTGAGAGAGAAAGTAAATAGCAAGTCTTAACAAATGTCTCTCTTGTCTTCCAACTACTTCCTTCTGGTCTGGGACGTCTATTTATAACAACTTGAAATAATATAGCCGTTGGAACCTTGAAGTAGCCGTTGTGAAAGAATGAAACATTCTCTTTTAAATGATGTCACCTTGTACAACATGTATTGTATAGCCTTCTACGTACGTTGTACTCTGTTCCATTGAGTTATACGTGATTGGATAAGCCATCCACATGCATTACAAGAACTGCAATAACCACGACCTTCAATGGATTTTCATCTACATGCGTTAAACTTATCTACGTGCGTTGATCATACTATCAACGTGACTTGTGGCTTGTTCAACTTGCGTTTTTCTTCCTTCCAGAATATGTACATTTCATCCAGTGAGTCTTGAACGTGGCTTGTACCTCATGCAACATGCGTTATCGACTCCATCTTAATATCACACCTTTAATCCACGTCAACGTGTCAAGGAATATTCAAATTCAAATTTCAAGGAGCGTCTTGGCATTGGCCTCATCTGAACCCTGTAAATGTGCATTGCATCTTGTGTAACATGCACTAAGCATTTCATCAAAGGTTGCATCTTTCACTCTACAACGCGCCTTGTTTCATTTAGCAAGTCCAATAACGTGTGTTGTGTCCTCCTTAACGTGCGTTGATCAACTCCTAATGATTTCTTCTTATGGAATAGATGATCTACATGCCTTGTATCATACTTAATGCACCTTAATGCCATTTTCATCATGTATAAAGTGGATAGCACCGACATAACGTGTTTTGTATCAAGATATCAACAAGTCTGCAACTTAGTACATTTTTCATGGATGTTTTGCAATCATCATCATCAAAACCGAAGTCAACAATCTTCCCCTTTTTGATGATGACAAAACATACATGAATTTGAACATCTATTCATCAATAACAAACAATTTGATCCAGGATTTCACTTCTTGTCATTTGGTTAGTCCAACAAAATAATGTATGATGTTCAAGGCAATAATAATATCAATTGTAAATCATGATATCAATTATAAGAGATATGTGAAAGGATAAAACACTTAATCAAATTCATGCATACTTCTCCTCCTTTTTGTATCATCAAAAACATTAAAAACATTTCTCCCAAAAAAAAATCAAATGCACAATTTAAACTCCCCTTAAATAATTGATTTTGGAAAGAAAACTCCCCCTTTTTGTTTCAAAACGTGCACAACAGTAAAAAAATATATCTTCCCCTTTAAAAAACACAAAATCAGTTTATGCATCAAGAGATATCAATTTAAAAACATGTAATGCAATGTGCACAATAAAAAAATTGAGTTCAAGGAAACGATACCCCATTTTTTATTTTCTCTTTGGCCTTGATTGTAGTCAAGCATACTCCGCCAATTTCATCATCACCGCTAGAGCTTGAATCATCATCAAAGAATATTATTTTCCTCCTTTTGCTATGCTTCTTCAAATGAGGGCAATCCGATCTAGCATGACTCGATTTACTACATTCATAGCAAATGAGTTTGCTCTTCTTCTAGTTTGCCTCCTTTGTACCTCTTTCTTTGTAAAGAAATTTACAGAATCTTTCTGTGAGGTACTCTACATCATCAAGAGAAATCTCTTTATCTCTTTCATCTTCACTTGAGCATTCATGGTATTTTGAAGCTTTGAGAGCAATACCCAAGTCTTTTTTCATCTTATTTTTGCCTTCCTTCTCATTATCTTCTTCCATACTCATTTCATGAGTGAGTAAGGAACCAATTAACTCCTCCAAAGGAAACAAATTCAGATCATTGGCTTCTAAAATTGCAACTTTCTTAGAAGCCCACGTTTTTGGCAAAGCCCTTAAAAATTTTCTCACAATCTTAGAATTTGTGTATGATTTGCCAAGAGCATTGAGGCCATTGAGGATGTCATTAAACCGATCAAACATTTCTTGAATGGATTCATCTTACTCCATTTTGAATAGCTCATATTTATGAACAAGAAGAGAGACCTTGTTTTCGTTGACTTGGCTTGTTCCTTCATAAGAAACCTCCAAAGTTTGCCAAATATCTTGAGCATTTGCACATTGTTGAACTTTGTTGAACTGAGATTTGCTTAAAGAACAATAGAGAATATGCATAACTTTGTGGTTGTAAGATGTAAGTCTTTTGTCATTGTCGTTGCACTCTTCTTTTGATTTTTTTTCACACTTCTTCCATCTACAAGCTTTGTTGGCACAAATGGACCTTCCTCAACAAAATCTCATATCTCCATATTTTCAGATTTTAGGAACACTCTCATTCTTATTTTCCAATAGATGTAATCACTTCCATCAAAAAAAGAGCACGATTAATTGCTAAACCTTCATATCTTGAAATGTCATTCCTGAATGCCATTTTTGAAATCTTTAACTCTTTGGATGTTAAGCCAAACATAAATTATCAAGAGCACAAGCTCTGATACCAATTGAAAGTCTTAGTAGGGGGAATGGAATGTCAATCCAAAAGGGGGTGAATTTGATTTTTAGCAAGTTAAAAACTTTGTTGAAAATCTTTTGCAAATTAAAACAAATAACAAAGTTTTCTTTGAAATTTAAATCAAAGAGTAAATGCAGAAGTTCTAAAGATCCAATATACACACAACAATGTAAATCAAATGCAATACAAAACAAGTAAATAAGATAGAGCAAGGGAAGAGATGACAAATTCGATTTATAGTGGTTTGGTCCTCCTTGACCTACATCCACTCCTCTAGCTCAACTAGAGAGTTCAATCCACTAAATAGTTTTCCTCACTTATGCGTGGAGGAAAATCATTACACCTTGTTTTTGTGAGCTCAATAAGAAAACTGATGTATCCTAATGTCACACATTAATTCAAGCATAAAAATATAACATTTTCACCTTATGTGTGCTTAATTGTCGATGTATGTATACATTTTCATGAAAATTTTTAGGGTGATCAATAGTTCATGAAAAGGGATGAAAAATATATGAAAATGAATCGGAAAGGTGTTTTTGAAGTTGGAAGATCAATGGATGAAAGTGCGACGAAAATGGGATCAAAGGGTGAAAAGATCATGGTCACGGCCGTGATATTTGGCACCTCATGGCCATGACCATAGATAGAAATGCCTCAAACCCTGACCCTCTCAATGTCATGGCCATGACCTGCCTGCAGAAATGACAAAATAGCACAGCGGCAAGGGACTTTTTGTTGACTAAATGCATACACTTGGGGACATTTTTGGCCTTAAATTTCTTAGGGTTTCAACACATGTCAAGGGGTATAAATACCCCTCTTATTAATTCTTCCACACACATCTTTTATTTTTGTTGGAAGAAAACATTCTTCCCTCCCATTTTTCTTCAAGAACGTAAAAGCTAGGGTTCAAGGGAAGGAAGGAGGGCACTTCAAGGCTTTAGGATTTATCTCTAAGACATCATAGAGTAGCTTTCTCTACACTCTATCCTTTCTATTTTCTCCTTATTTTCCTTGTAATCTACCATGATTAGTGTATTGAATATTTGCCTTATTTATGTACATAATCATAGTAGGCTAAACCCTTTGTTAGGGTTGAGAGATGTAGACTTTGATGGATGTTTGTTATATTTATGAATGGATTTGATGTATTTCATGTCATATTTTGTATTGTTGTTGGATTGATTCACTGACTTGTGTGAATGAATGTTGTTATTCTTGATCAACATGATAATATTATTGACAAGTTTAGGTGAAGGATCGAAAGAAGAAACTTAAATGTGGTTTACAAGCATTGAAATTACCATACTTAAGGTATAAATACTTTATGTAGGCAAGGTTCTCAATGAAAATCCTGAATGAGCTTAACGAGTCTAGTTTAGTTAGGTGAGGCTAACAGGACCCTCCTAATAAATGTAGACATAGCTTGAATGAACTCGGGAGAGGTTTTAAGCGACATTAGTGAGAGAACACTCATCCCATTTCATAAGTATAACAAATGGAAGTCTTGGTCAAGTCTCAAAAACCCTAAAATGTTACCATTTATTGTTTGCCTCTTTTTACAATTTACTTTTAGCATTTACATTACAACATTGTTGTTTCATTTGGTAATAAAAAAATTAATTCTTGAACTTTTAAATTTTCTTGTCATGAATTGATCATATTAGGAGTTCCCGTTGATTCGATATCATAGGGATACTCCCAAGGGAAAACTATAACGACAACCATGCGCTTGCGGAGAGTCGGTCATGTTTTTGGCACCGTTGCCGGGGAACAATGTCTATTGTGGTCTTTTATTTTTATTTTATTTGTGTTCATATTTTGGTCAATTGCTTTTTTTTCCATTGCAAGTTCAGGTGTTACATGCTATTGAGACGTTCTCGAAGTGCCGAGAGTAGAACACGACGAGGGGACGAAGATCTCATTCCTTTGATATCGAACACTGATAGATTTGAAAGGGAAAACTGTGCGCAAAGAAGAAGGGAGAAAATGGCCGAACATCCTAGGCCTCTAGATGCTCAAGAAGATGAGGCAAGGTCGGGTCAATTACCAGACGGTGGCATTGGCAACCAAATACCGGGCGGATGAGCTTGAGAAATATTCAAAGATTGATAATTGGAGCTTCACTATCGTGCATTTGTTTGACTCTGGCAGCTCAAAACTATGAATTAAAGAGCATTCACTTCAACATGCTACCTTCATTTCATGGTTTTCCATCGGAGGAACCATTAACATTTGTGAGGGAGTTTTACACAACAATTCAAACCTACCATTTGCATGGTTTTATGGAGGATGAGCTTCGAATGAGATGCTTCCCATAAACTCTAAATGATTGGAAAAGACTTGGCTAATCGATCTTCCGGAGGGCTCTCTTGGAACATGGAATGAGGTATACGAAAAATTTATGATGAAATTCTATTCACCTCAAAAGACGGTGGAATTATGCAACAAGATTTGTTCTTTTTTGCAAATGGAGGGTGAACCATTCCACGAAGCTTGGGAGAAGTTGAAGATGATTCTTAGCCAATGTCTTCATCATCAATTCTCATTGGCTTTGCTAATTCAATTCTTCTATGATGGCTTGATGTTGCATGGTCAAACCTTGGTGGACACTGCCGCTAAGGGTTATTTTGGTGATAAGACCGCTAAAGAGGTATATGACATTTGTGAATTGCTTGCCATGAATTCACAACAAAAGGAGGTGAGAGGTAGACAAGCGAGAGTTCCTGAAGTTTCTTCTTCATCATCTGATTTGGCAACCAAGGTGGATGATATTGCAAAGAAGGTGAATCTAATCTTGAATAGCAATGCCATGGTTCGTGAGCCATATTATTTTTGTGGTGCACTTGGTCATACCTAAGCAAGTTGCAATATGAACCAACACATGGGAGGTGGATTTGAAGAAGTCAATTATATGGGAAGATTTCCTAGACCTCAACCAAGAAATGATCCTTATTCAAATTCCTAAAATCCAGGATGGTGCAACCACCCGAATTTCTCATGCAAGGATAGAAATTCCAATCCACCAAGACCAATGGGACCATCGAGATTTCAACCAAGGCCATCATTCCAACAACAACAACAACAACCACCACCTTAACAAAACATTCAAGAGAAGAAGCCACCTTTGGAAGATCTATTTATGCAATACATGACCAAGATGGATGCCAAGGTAGATCAAATTGTGCAAAATCAATAAGCCACAATCCAAAACCTGGAAAGGAAAGTTGGACAATTGACCAAGGCATTTCAGAGCGTCAAAAGGCTAAATTGCCGAGCACTTCGGAGGTGAATGCAAAGGAAAATGTTACGGTGGTTTTTTGGAGGAGTGGAAAGGTGTTGAATGAAGCTAAAGTAGAGGAAAATCCAAGGCAAGACAAGGGCAAGTAGGTTGTTATTGAGGAGTGTCACGACCCGTAGCGAGCCCGTGACTGGTATACGAGGTGAACCGTCTATGGAAGCCCGACCCATCTCGCATAAGCCTTAAAGATCATAAACACTACCCAATTTATTCGATTATTAAAACATTTTTTATCTCAAAAAAGAAGACATATAAAATAGGTTTATATAAGTCTAAAATATATCGATAAATATATCAAAATAATATTAGTAAGTAAAATCGGTATAAATGCATCAAAATAAAAAAAAGGCAACCCAGTAACCCAACAACATCCTGGTGTGGAACTCTATACCAGAAATAGTAGAGCCTGAACAAAAGGGCGACACTAACTAAGAGACGTCTCACGAGTGTCCAAGATGCGGTGTAGTTGCCTAGCCAAAAATTGTCTCCTTGAAAGATATGGATAAACATAGACAGAGAAACAAATGGGGGTCAAACCCAGTGAGGGAAAGCACTCCAGAACGCCTCATACGTGCCTCACAAAGATTATTTTGAAAACAGTTAGAAAACACCGCAAATAGGTATAGATAATATATATTTATAAATAAATATATATACACGCTATATAGATAATAGCTTTTGAAAACTATTTCAAAAAGTTCGCAATGAAAGCAAACATTATGCAAATCATTTGCAATACTATCAGTAATAATAGCGTAATACTGGTGATAGGAAACTAATAACAATAACACTGATGATTGTGGGCTTTGCTACTAATTGAAAAGTACGTGTGTCTGACCGGACATATGGCTACCACCAACCTTGGTAACTGGGCTATTAATACGCATTGGTATACCAAATGCTACTTTTACCCCACGTAGCACATGTGTCCCGTATCAAGTATATATATAACTTTAAATCAAAAACAATTAATCATGCAATAAAAGCATATCAAAACAGTAAAGGATATATAATACATATATATCAATTCAAAAATAGTAAACTGATTATTAAACATGTAATCAGGTTATTAAATTAACCAATCCTTTGATTAGTCCAATTTCAGAAATATATTTTGAACACATCAAAAACAATATAATAGGAAGACACAACCTAAGTGTTTGAAGTTGTCATCCACTCATCTGGATGTCCAAGCAATCGGTTAGGCACCACTATCTGGCGGCTGATCACGCTGACAGGAACATAAAGTTGTAACAATAACTATGAACAATGCATGCATCAGAAACAATCAATGAAATGTTGGTAAGATACTGTGGCTGCACCGAAATGCTTGCAAATGCATATGCAACTTAAATGCTCAAACAACGCCTAAAACATATCCTCAAATGATAAGAAACAATTATAATAAAAAAACCCGTCATGATGTAAAATTACACTTTGGTCCCCAAATTTTGAATAATTACATATCAGTCCCCAAAATATTCTAAATTTAATATTGAACCTCAAAAGTCCAAAAATCATTAATCAATCCTATAAATCCCAAAAACATATAATTTAATCTTCTAAATAAACCAAATAGCATTTTAGTCCCTAAAATGTCAAATATCACTTTTGGTCCTCCAATGGCAAATTACCAATTTAGTCCAACTCTCGATTCAACCGATAGAAATCGAACTCAATCACCTACATTGACTATAATGGACCTTGAACATAAATCGAACATCCATTTCAACAAACAAACTCTTAATCTCCAAGAATTTGCAATTACAAAGTTGGATTCCTATGAACCCTAGAACAAACTACATCCAATCTTCAAAATGCACAAAGATTTATGTTAATCTAGGTCCTTCTCACCTAGATACATCAAAAACAAACTTAAATCCAACAAGAAATTTGCCTAAAACTGAAACTCTAGCTCCATACAAACCCATTTCGTCCAAACACAAAAACATTCAAAACCAAAGCTAAAATTCCATAATCTAATCACATACAACTTCCATTTCAACATAAAGAAGAGATCTGAACTTGAAATTTAAATTCATTCAATGCCTTATATGAACAAATGTGATGCAAGAATGAGGAAAAGAAAAGATTAATGGATGGCTCCTACCTCAAGAATCGAAGTGGAAGCAATGAGAACTAATGGAAGATGAAGGGAATTATCTTTGAGAGTAATTTTGGTGGTTGAGAGGAGTTATGACTGAGGAGAATTCGAGTGAGATTATTTATAAACCCATAAGACTGCACATGACATTTGAGTCAAAAAGGGTACCAGAAAAAACACGTTTTACACACGTAGTAACCATTCTACGTGTGTAACATGGCTATTACGTGCGTAGAACATCCTTTTGCACGTATAAATGGGTTCAAGACTACATTTCAAACCTCATACAATGATTAACGTGAACATAACTTGCTCTTATGCGCGTAGTAGACCTTCAGTTCACTCAAAGCGCACAAAAACCCACTTTTAAGGCATTTCCAACTTAAATTCATAATTCTTGTCATTATCAAGACCAATTAAACACCCAACCATGATAGAATGATGAAAAAAACCTCTTCGAACACCTTACAACGCTACAAAAAAAACAGATTTGGTACTGGAATCCTATTGAAATGGGCTAGATATTACACATAATGACCCTAATTAACTTATGTGAGGCTGAGAGGACCCTCTTAATTAATGTAGGGATGGTTTAGATGACCTTGAGAGAGGCTCCAAACTAGCTTAGTGGAGATAACACTCAACCCTAGATATCCTTTCATGGATTTACTAAATTGGATTTACTAAATTGAAGCCCCAACGCTTTTCTCTTATTGAATTCCTCTCTTTAAACTCTTATTTTTTTATTACTTACATTGTTTTCTTTTCATTTACTCAAAAACCTCAAAAACTAAAATGTGTTTACTTGTTTTTATTTTCCTTGTTGATCACAATTAATACACGTTCCTTGTGGATACGATACCCTCATATACTTTGAGGGTTTAAAACTACAACGATCTTTGTGCACTTGCAAGGAATCAATTAGTGCACCTATAAGATTTTAATTTTTTAGGTATATTTGTCTCAACATTCAAATCAAATGCCTTAATCCAATAAGAGATATTTTCACTCGAATAAAAATGGATATATACAAGAAAACACATTAAAACTCCTTTAAGATCTTATTTTAAAATCAAAATTTCATTTAGTTTTAATGAATGACAGAAACTAAAAAAGTGTTATATTAGTCAAGCAACTCGATTTTTACTCAAAATCGAGCATGACTGGAGATTCTGGATGAACTAACTTGACTAAGAGGTTTGTCATTAAAGAAGCATCATTTTGTGTAGAGATTGATGAAGAGTAAAGCATCTTCAAACTTACGTACATTAGGAGCTATTTCATTGAGGGAAAATTCAAGACTCTTACTTAAGGAGGAAGTTTTCTAACTCAAGCAATAGAAAAGGAAAAGGTACACCTGTGAGGTTTTATTGGCTTTTGGAATATTTGTCTCAATGATCAAATAAAATGTTTTACTCAAGTAAAATTATATATATATATATATATATATATATATATATATTGCACCATTGTATGAACAGTATGAAAAATCCTTCTAAGTTTTGATGATTTACTGATGAATGCTCAATTATACATATTTGTATTGTCGAATTCCTATCATTTTGGTTATAATTGATATATTTTCATAGGTTTTGGTGTTTTATTGGTTCATATTTTGTTTTTCAGGTCATGTGATGGTGTCTTGATAGAATTGAATGAAAGCAAGCCAAAACGGAGATTAAACGACAACTTTCGAGGCTTTCAACACAAGACATTGTCTGGGACCATAAGACACGGCTGTGTAATACCGTGTCCTATTCATCTTGGTTAAATGTACCTCTAGGAACAAAGACACGGTTTGGAAGCCTAAAACATAACCGTGTCATATCATGTTCTACCAGTGTCCTATTTGCCAGAGTTAAGTGCACATTCATAAAGCAAGACATGGCCTTAAAGCCCAAGACACACCCGTGTCTTATAAGTTTTGTCCATGTCTTACCAGTTTCGGAGCCAAACGCATCAAAGAGGTGAAACAACGAAGTTTTAAAGCAAGACATGGTTTGGGAACCAAAGACACGATCGTGTAATTTTTGTATCGGG
>CAODLS012953719.1:0-11511 GCA_948243855.1 Flueggea neowawraea
CTCCTTGACTTCCTCTTCTTCGGAAAACCTTCTGTTCTTGGAGCCGTTCAAGGCATCATTACCGGCCTTGTTTGCATCACTCCTGCTGCAGGTCTTTTTTCTTCTCTAGTTAAATTTATCTTCGTTTAATCTTTTTTCAAAATGATAAAATTTGATAACCAATTGACATGGTAATTCATATAATATCTTAAAATTGTATCATGTTTACTAATCCGTTAATATATAAATTTGACAACCAATTAGTTGTATTGACCAATTTATAACAGAATTGAAATTGAATGACTATAGTTAAAAATTCATTAGATTAAAATTGAGCATTGGTATTAAAGTCAACTTAACACTGAAAAGTTGAAGATTCAACTTTCGATGGGAGCAAATAAAATAATTTGTCAAAAAAAAAAAGACTAGCGTTAATTGGCATCTAATTATTCTTTTCATCCCTAATTATATTGTCTAATAAGATAACGAAATCTCACGCAATATCTCATACGGTGGTTTGAACTTTCACATTAAATTAAAAAAAAAATACACCTTTGGAGGTTGAGAGACTAGTGCAAATGCTAAAATCTCTTGGATCAGCTCTAATACCTCCCGAAGTGGACTAAAATTAATAGGATGAGTACAAATCATAAATTCAATGTGAGGATTAGACATCTCTTATGATTAGGAGTAAAATAAATTGCATAAAAATGTTAATTTTCTTTTACTTTGACATAAACATTAAATTTATTATTTATATTGACCTCTATTATAAACACAATATTACATAGGAGTTGTGCAAGGTTGGGCAGCCATACTAATGGGGATAATATCTGGAAGTGTGACATGGAACACAATGATGGTTATCCACAAGAAGGTCAAGCTCTTAACACAAGTTGATGACCCCATGGCCATATTCCACACTCATGCCATTGCCGGCAGCCTCGGTGGCGTCCTTACAGGAATTTTTGCAGTGCCTGAACTATGTCGATTGTTCTATATGGTGCCGGATTGGGACAAGTACATAGGCTTAGCTTATGGCCTTCAAAATGGTAGGACCACGGCAGGACTTAAACAAATTGGAATCCAATTATGTGGCATTGTTTTTGTTATATGCTTAAATATCGTCACTACTACCTTAATTTGTTGGTTCATCAGGTCACTTGTTCCACTAAGGTTGTCCGACGATGAATTGGAAATCGGGGATGATGCAGTTCATGGAGAAATTGCCTTCGCGATGGAAGGTGATCAAGAAAGGATTCATAATTTTAAAGTTGATTCGTTTTCTGATAGAAAAATGTTTCGAAGTTCTAAGATCAATTCGGCTTATGATTCGGAAATGTTTGAGAATATGAAATATAATTCAGCATATAATACGGATGAGTATTCATATACACTATCAAGATCTGTGGATATTCAAATGGTATGATGGGATATTCCAATTTGGATTTTGGTTTTGATCAAGAAACAGTGTAGGGTTTGGATCCCCTTTGTTTATATTTGGTTGTATCCTTTTATGCATCTTTCTTGTATCATGAATTTACCAATTTAAAGAGAAACAATCACTACTTTCACTGAAAATGGCATGATGATTGGACTTTTTAAGCCCTTTTTTTTCGTGCTTAGTGTGGATGTTGTCAACTATTAAGTTGCTCCATTATTTTCTTTTGTAATTTCTGAAAATAAAATACACAATGAATCAAGGTAAACTATCCATCAGATTAACAAAGAAATCATAGTTTTCTTGTAACATGGTCGATTTCATACTAAATAATTGCATATTAATCAATAAAGGTTGTAATGTAGTGGTAAGGGTTCTCCTCTTTTAATTAAAAGTTTTCAATTCAAATTAAAGAAATTTTAAAATTCAGTAAATTTAACAAGGAGAGTTTTATTACTTGCGAGAGTATGTCGCGCCTCAATCCAAATTAAGTAAATATAAAAAAAATTATCTAGATATCGTATTGTCACTAACTACAAGTTTAGTTATGGTACAAGACAGATGTGATACGGGAAGTATAGAAGATTATTGGTATTAACTTATACCTTTTCTAAGAAATTCTTAGCCGTTCAAGTAAGTGGATAATCCAGATTTTTTGAAATGTTAAAACTAAATCTTAACTATCATTGTACAGCATCTCCTTCATCTCGTAACTAAATTCCACTAACTACACTCCTATCTTTGGACAGCATCTCCTTTGTTTATATTTGATTGTATCTTTTTATGCACCTTTCTTATATCATAAATTTATTAATTTAAAGAGAAATAATCACTACTTGCACTGAAAATGAAATGATAAATGGACTTTTAAACCCTTTTTTTCGTGTTTAGTGTGGATGTTGCCAAGTTTTGAGTTCATCTATTATTTGTCTAGTCAAATAGTTGTAATCAAGCGGGCCACTTAGCTACATACCCTGCCTACTAAAGATGGGTAGCCACTTAACTGTTACTCAAGTTTATCTATTATTTTCTTTTGCGATTTCTGAAAACAAAAGAAAAGTAAATATACAACGAATCAATGAAATCTATACATCAAATTAACAAAAAATTCATAATTTACTTATAATATAGTCGATTTCATACTAAATAATTGTATATATTAACCATTAAAGGTTGTGATGTAGTGGTAGAAGCTTTTTCTCTTTAATTATAAGTCTTCAGCTCAAACTCCAAGTATGAAAAAGTTTTAAAATTTGGTCACGTTCACAAGAATCATATTCTGGCTCAATCCGAATTAATCAGATATCAAAGATATCCAGATATCTTGTGAAAGAAAATTATCACGTACTAAAGGACAACTATGTTACATGAGTGGTGTGATAAAGAGGTACAGGAGATTGATGGTATGGCTTTGCCATTTTTTCAAAAAAAAATTTGAGCCGTCTAAGTCATTTAATGAAAATCAATGAGAGTTATTTTTGCCTTCTTGCATGATCGTTTGTGGTGCCGACTTCAAGGGTGGCAATCACGCACGCTCTCTCAAGCAGGACGTGAGGTATTGATTAAGTTTGTTGCTCAGGCCATTCCTACTTTCTGTATGAGCTCTTTTCTTCTGCATGTGTCATTATGTCAGGAATTAGAAAGAATGATGAATTCCTTTTGGTGGGGTTCAAAAGCTGTTGGAAGTTGTCGAATAAATTGGGTTCGGTGGGAGGGTTTATGCCATTAGAAGGAAAATGGCGGGTTGGGTTTCCGGAGTCTTCATCATTTCAATCTCACGTTGTTGGGTAAGCATGGATGGAACTTATTGGTCCAACCAAATACTCTTGCTAGTATACTTATAAAGCTAAATATTTTTAAGAGGGAAACTTTTTGTCTGCTACGTTGGGGCACAATCCAAGCTATATTTGGAAAAGCATTTGGTCTTCTAGGTTTATCTTAGCTCGAGGATGTGGATGGAGAATTGGCTCGGGAGATCCAATTAATATATGGCACGACCCATGGTTAGTTGATGATGACAACTTCCATTTAGAAACTCTGTTTATTCAGGGCCTTAAAAATCTTAAGATCTCTTATTTATTTATGCCTAACGCTAAAGAGTGGGATGTGGAACTGTTTGGAGGAATTGTTTTGTGCTAGGGATGCCGACGTGGTTGCACGAATTTTGCTCTCGCAACAACAATTTCCTGATAAACTCATTTGGCATTTCACCAAACATGGTAGGTATACGGTGAAGTTAGGATATCACTTGGCTATGAATATTGAGTACCCTGACCCTTTGAATCATATTTCAAGTGGATGGCGTCCACTATGGAATCTGGCTCTTCCGCAACGAATTCAACTCTTTATGTGGCAAGCTTGTTATGGGTGTTTACATGCCCAATGTGTGCTTCATCATAGAGGATTACCATTGGATATAGCTTGTGTTCTATGTAATGGGCCATATGAAGACTTGTTGCATGTTCTAGTCACGTGTCCTTATGCCTCTCAATGTCTAGCCACGTTGGGTTTATCCCTTCATGCTACTGGTTATAGTAATATTCAAGACATGTTTTTCTCTTTCGCCTGATTTGCACCAAAGGAAAAGGTGGTTGAGCTGGTTGTTGGACTATGGTGTATTTAGAAACAAAGGAATTAACAGTTGTGGTCTAATTGTCATTTCTCTGCTCAGGTCGCGATTAGACATTGTTTGCAGTTTGTCAAAGAATGGAGAGTTGTCCAAGCCTTGAAGTATGGTCACATAGGCGATCAAGTTGTTGGGAACCCGTCTCGCTGGTCTAGACCGCGCTAAGGCTGGATCAAATGCAACATTGATGACGCTTTGTTCTCACATGCGGCTCAAGTTGGTGTAACGCTATGTATTCGGAATGATGAGGGCTCTGTCATAAATTGCATGTCAAAACTTTATGCTTCACGTTGTTGTGCTAATGAGGCTGAATGTATGGGTCTTCGCGATTCATTGGGTGCTTCAACTGAATAATTCACGGGTTATCTTTGAAATGGATGCCAAAGCTGTTGTTGATGCGTTTTTTGCTGATAAAGATAATGATTCTGAGTTTGGTATCCTCCTTCAAAAATGTTGGTCTTTATTTGCACTAGGTCATGAGTTTTCTTTGTGTTTTATTAAAAGGCAAGCCAATATAGTAGCTCATTCTATTGCTCGAGCTGCTATGTCCCATGCTCCCAATGTTTGGCAAGGTCTTCCCCCTTTGAGGCTTAACTTATTGCTGATGTACTTCATAAGTTCATGAATTTTTGCTTGAAACAAAAAAAATCAATGACTTGGATAACTTAAGATTTGATTGGCTTGCAAATAAATGAATGTTCTAGATTTTTTGAAATATTTAAACTAAATCATAACTATCCCCGTTCGGCATGTCCTTCGAATTATAACTAAATTCTACTAACTACTCTTTAGTTTAATTTGAAAAGTCTAGTTGACATATTAGTAAAGAATCCTCAACATTGAGTCATAGTACCTCTAATACTTGTTGGAATCGGGGAGTCACAAGAAAAACCGTATCGCGTATGGGTCTAATGAAGGAGCACACAAATGGGTCTGACGTCACATCTTTATCCAAAACATTAAGACAATGGGTTATGAGTCCACACCACTTATAAGTCTTCACACACACCACAACTCTCCTATGTTGGACAATTATCATTCACACTTGCATATTTAACAATCTCCCCTCAAATGTGAATCTCTTCCACATCGAACTTACTGCTCATGCTTCGCTCCCTTCCTCTTACAGAGAGAACCTCTTCTGAGCTGACCCTACTCACACTAGACAAGGCCTTTACTCGTCAGCACAGCTCTTCACCGTCATCGAGCCTGGTCATCACCACAGTGTCACCAATAGCTTTTCCTATAACTCCAGCCTTCTGTCTATGAACTTTTTTGGCTACTCACATAGTACATCGAGGCTACACCAGTCAATATAGCTATTTACCACATTACCACACTCATCCCAAACCATTATTGTATCGTACTCGTAAGCTCTTTATCGTTCATTAGGCATGGTCTCTACCCTTCTGTCTACGAATTTTTTTGGCTTCTCACACAGTAGATCGGCTTTACCAGTCAATACAACTATTTACCACATTATCAAACTCATCACAAACCATTACGGCATAGTACCCATCTTTGTCTATATTCCAGTCGAACCGTCGGCTCTGATACCTCTTATTGGAACCGGAGAGCCTCGGGAGAACCAGATCACTTGTGGGTCTAATGAAGGAGCAAACAAATGAATCTGATACCACATTTTTACCCAAATTTTTAAGACATTAAATTATAGGTGCACACTACTTATAGGTCATTCATACACACTACAACTTTTCGATGTGGGAGAATTATTATTCATACTTACATATCTAACAATACTATTTTAAAATTTGAAGAACTCCATCCAAAAGTTTCTCTTTTATAGGAGAAAGATCGCAGCTTATTTTACAACTCACATCGTCAATATAAAAATAAATTAAAAAAACACCTAAAAATTAAAGACATATTCGAATTTTGAGTTTCCCTGATCCAGTAAACACGGGAAATAGAAGGTGAAAATTATCAAACCGTCCCCCAAAGGCAAGAAACAAATAAAAGTTGCAGCAGACCACTGCTCCCGCGTTAATTGCACTTTTTCCTCTCTTGCTTCATAAAATCGCCAAATTAACGTTCTCTCACAAGGAATTGACTAATGGATATATAATTTTCAAAACAATTTTTTTCATAAAAAATGTCTTGTATAGTCTATACTATATAAAGCTATTATAACATGCATTTTAAAATCCAGTGGCCTAAGCTAAAAATTATGAAGCAACTTTTTTATTTTAAGAAATAAAATTGTTGGTGGTGTTTGTTTCCCTAAATATATTGGATTTGTTTGTTAAGAGTAGTATTTAACATTTTGTATATTTAATATTTTATTAAAAGATATATTTCTTCCTATATAAAATTATGATCAATTATTATAAAAATTATACAAAATGTTACTCCTAACAAATAAGCTCATTAATTTTTTTAAGAAATTTTTTATGTACACTAATCGAATACTACGATATGTGTCTATTATGAAATGATATATTATTCTATTTAAAAAAATAAAGGAGAAATTTTGAATAAAAATATTTTTTTATAGAATAAAAAATTATGCTTAAGACTTCACTATATTAAATTCTAATTTGTATAACAAAAATGAATATTAAAAAAATAAAACCAGGCTAGTGGCATTGTTGCAATATAGGTAAACCCGAAGTGCAAAACGAAAAACAAATGAAGACTTAGTAACAGTCAACTCTACCTGGTCAGACCGTCTTCTCCAAAGACCAGTTCAGTTCCGTGGCAACTCCTCTCTGATCAAAACCCGAACTCCAAACTTTCTCCGTCTCTCTGAAAATGTCTGAAGCAGGCATCAACGTACTTGACGGAACCCATCTCAGATCCCTCCACTTGTCCGTCCCTGATGAACCCACCACCGGAACACAGCTCCTGGAGTTGGCAGAATCCACTGCCTCCAACTCCCTCTTCAACCTCTCATTGCCTCATTCCATCACTTCCTCCTCTCTCATCCGCGCTAACTCTCCGATGACGTCACTTTTTGGAAAACCCACCTCGCCCCCGACGCCGCTGCCGCCGTTGCCCGCAGCTACCTGACGGTCATCGCCGATGAGCTCAAAGGTATGTGATTGAGCTACAACATTCACGTGATGCATCTTCATTTTATTTGTTTCTTAAATTAAACGATGTTGGTTTTTGTGTGTTGCAGAGAAACCTTTGTGGTGTCAGTGTTAAAACGGTGCGTTTGGTGTTGGAAGATGAGGATGACTTTGCCATGGTGGCGGAGAATTTGTTCACTGATTTGGATGTGGAGGATAGAGGGAAGATCAAGAAGAGTGAGATTAGGAATGCGCTTGTTAACATGGGAGTTGAAATGGGTGTCCCTCCTTTTGAAGGTTTGTTTTTGATTGGTTGATTAGATCACCGTTTTTGTTTGTATGTATATTCTGCGCATGTTTGCTCCTACGTAGTTTTTGAGCTGGTTTGGTTCTCTATTTGCTTTTTAAGCTCGCATTTGCAAACTGTTGGTGTTTATGACGTTAGGTGTAGATTGTGAGATTGAGGGTTCAATTTGTCGATTAAGTTGTAGTGTAGTTGACCAAAAAAAATGCAATCTCTGACCAGTCGCAATTTCACTTCTTTCATAAGCAAATTAGAAAGAGTTGAGGTCTTTATAGTGATGATTTTGTATAGAAGAGATACATTAGAACTCACTACATTGTCCCTAAACAGAAATAGAATTGTAATAATCATCCGCTTGTTCTAGTGCTTGTTGAAAAATGTTATCGTTCTTCAGGTTGTTTGTTTGAGTAGCAATGCTTCCGCACTGAATCAATGCAATTCCTTCACCATTCATTCTTGTTTTCTTTTTTATTCATGCACGATAATATCACATTAACAGAAGGATAGATTAGAGGTTTTGTGTAGCCTTTCTAAAAACATGCTCAGGTTTTGGATTACTTGAGGACCTAGTTATTCAAGAAATGAGTCATATAACTGACATAAAACTGGCATTGCAACATATCTATAAATGAAATAAAGTTACTTTCAAATATTTATCGTTAGCAGCCACAATTTGCTTTCAGGTTTTATTCTGCTAAACAAAATAATGCGTTCTTGCCAAAAACTTTGTCCAATTTTATGAGATTTGATCAATGCATGTTGTGGATGAACAGAATTTCCTTTGTTAAATGGCATCTTAAAAAAACATGGAGCTGAGGGAGCTGAAGAATTGGGCGTGTCACAATTTGCTGAGTTACTGCAACCTATTCTCCAAGAAGTTGCAGATACTTTGGCTGCAAGGCATATTGCTGTCATCCTTAAGATCCAGATATTTAATGGTTGTGAACTAAGAAAGGTGAGTAATCATTTTATATTACATTTCATGATTAGTTATTCTGCACATTTTTGTAATTCTTATGCGCTTTTTTTTTTTTTGTGGTTGTTGTTGTTAGTCCCACAATGAGTTATGTTTGTTAGTAGCTTTATTTTCCCTTCAACATTGATCTGCAACCTGAATTATGTGATGGTTGAACATAAAAGAGGAAAACTCAAGTTGGGAATAGAAGACAAAGATGAACATAATGCTATAATGTGAATATGCAATAGACTTCACTAAGTTTGTTAGCTAGGTAAGAATTCGCAATGTACATGCCGACAATTTACTGATCTTCAGTCTGACTTATGCAGTGGCTGCATCTGATTGAAGGACTGATTATATTGCATAAACTTATTTGGTTCAGTTTTGATGGGCTTGACCAAGATCAAGTGGAGTTTTCAGAAATTTATATACCAGTTTAATTAAAGGACGACTTATTGACTTGGCATGATCATTAGTCTGTAAGAAAATGAATGTGAAACTGCAAGGGCACACATGACAGTAATAAGTCATAAGAATTATTTTTAGTTCACCGATACTCTGAACTTTGAACTAACTGATGGGACTTAATGACAGGGGCTTTTTGTTATATCCGGCAAATTCTTACAGTCTCTACCAAACATTGGCAGCTTTTGGCAGATGAGAAACAACTGGATAATGTCATGGCAAAGATATTGCGGGAAAAGCGCAACAGCAAAGATGGTCAAAACAATACAGAAATAATCAAGAGTTACCTAGAAAACAACGGGAAACAGTTGGGGCTACCTCCTTCAGAAGCTAATGAAGCTGTGGTTCTTCTTTACGACACCATATTCACTGAAATAGAAAGCACGAAAGGTGCTGCAGAAGTTGAGAAAGAATTTATGGAACTCTTGAAAGAAGTCCTTGAGAAATTTGCTGAACAGCTTGAGGCCATTCCGGTATTCTGTGATCTTGAAAATTGATGGGGAGAGAAGACGATGTGATATTCGGAATTCTTTGGTCGTCAGGAGTGGTTTCAGTGCAGTTCTGAAGCATTACCCTCATTAGAGTATATATGGACACATACAAAGCATTGGATACACATTGTTGTACCAATCCTGTACTTCTAATGCACTTTTTGCGACGTGCTGTGATTTGAACAGATAAAGCTAATCATCTAATACGAGCCCTTTTGAGTGGCCATATTGATGTTAAACCTTTCACTGTATCTTTTTTATCTTAACCATGAGGCGTCCTGATTTCACCTTCATTTTATGGTCTTTATTTACTTGACTAAATTCCATTCGTATGGGGATGTTTACCAGCTAGTATGAAAGTTTTTACGCTCTTTGTTTAAATTTGTGATTGTTAGGAAATTATGCGTTACAAGTAAATGTGAATTAATAAAGAGCAATCATACAAGAACATAAGATTTATGTGGTTCGATCAATTCGATCTACGTCTACGGATAGAGCACAAGTAATTCTACTATTCAGAGTTAAAAACAAGCACAACGACTTACAACGGCGTTCAAAAGTTTATCCAAGACGTTCTCAAGCCCCCTTATATAATTTACAAGTAATACAATCCTAAATAGGAAGAGAAAAACCCTAAAAAATCACTCAAACCCGTCAAAACACCTTCAGCTATGAAGACACAGGCATAGGAGAGCCAAACACGGTCAAAACTGGTCCAAACACGGCTAAAATCATGTGTCCGTGTGAAATCGTACAGTACACGGTCGTGTATTAGGCCGTGTCCCTGCGCTGTCAACACACGGTCTGGGACACAACCGTGTGTTGACAGCGCAGGCCGTATCCTTCACTGTTTTGACAAAAACTCTTCCTTTCCATTTCCAGCGTTGCACACGGGCCACGCTACGCCCATGTCCACCCAGCAGCCAGTTTTTCGTCACAAACTGTCCATTTTTAGCTTGATAGTACTTCCTTTAAGGTTTTGGCTTGCATCTTGATCAAGAAAGTCACTTCAACATTAACAATTCTCCACCTTGAAGTAAATTTTTTTCTCAGCCAACTCTGAATCCCGAATCACTCATTTGTCACACCACCCCGAAGGGCCTCAACTCCTGCAACAACGAGCCAAATCCAACTCTGACTTGCCATCACTAGCTAGCTTTACATCAATTCCTAACAACACAACACTCCGCATATTTCATATGTCTTCCAGTGACTGCTTTTGAAAATCACCAACACAATTATCATGCAGTGGTTCACTTGTTGTTATCCCTCGTGAATCAACCTGATCAATCTTTGCATGTTCCGGAGTCTCGATCACCAACTCCACCCGTTTTTCAGCAGAACTCACAACAGTCCTTGAACCATTAGAAACAACCAAATTGTCAATCAAGTTGTAAACGTCATTTTGTAATTTACCCTTCATCATTACCGAAGAACCTTTGCACACCTGAATTCCTCCACCTCTTCTAGAGAAAACATAATCATGCTTAGTCAAAGCACCAATAGAAATCAAGTTCCTTTGCAACCCCGGGACATACCAAGCATCAAATTTGCTGATCATCCCATCATGCATCTTGATCTTCAAAGATCCACTACCTTCAACACTCAGCTTCTCACTATCTCCCAATTTCACACTGTCTTTCCATTCTCTAAAAGAATCAAATAGCTTCCTGGAAAAAGTCATATGATAAGCTGCACCAGTGTCAATAACCCAGCTATTTTCAGATCTATATGAAGTAACAGTCAAAATTTCACTGCTCTCCCCCCTCATCAGAATTATCCTGAAACCCCACTGAATTATTTTGAACTATTGTCGTCCTTGATCTCTCATCGTTTTTCCTATGTGGACAATTCTTTTTCATGTGCCCATCTCCTTGCAGTGATAACACCTCAAACCATGATTTTTTTCCCATTCTATTGCCCCTACTTATGGTTAACCCGGACTCCACTCTGTCTCCACCCGAACTAGAAGTTAACATCTTCAATTCTTTAGATAACAAAGCATCTTTCACATCATTAACAGAAAATTCCATCTCTACCATACATGATAGTATCAACAAACTCTCATATGATTCAGGCAATTAATATAATAGAAACATAGTTTGATCCTCATCATCAATGTCAACACCAACACCTTTCAAATCTAATACAATCCTATTAAATTTATCAAGATGTTCTTTTATCTGCATGCCTTCTGACATCTTCAAGGTATGCA
>CAODLS012953865.1:0-13236 GCA_948243855.1 Flueggea neowawraea
ACATCCTACGATTATACTGGAAGTTATGATCAGCGTAGATCTATGGATTTGGCTCGCCTATTACGGGCTCTAACAACGATATCAATGTCCTAAACCAATCACCTATCTTCAACGACGTATTAACATGGAGGGTGCCTACAGTTGAAAACGTCGTAAATGGTACGACCTACAACCAATGGTATTATCTAACAGACGGAATATATCTCGAATGGGCTACATTTGTTAAAATATTTACTTACACAGTGGATGAAAAAACAAGTTTATTCAAACAAAGGCAAGAGTCGGCTAGAAATGACGTCGAAAGAGCCTTTAGGGTACTCCAGGCGAGATAGGTGATTATACAAGGACCGCACGTTTGTACTACAGACATTATATGACAAATATAATGTACGCGTGTATCATATTACACAACATGATCGTTGAAGACGAATGCTATACCGTGACAAACTGGACAGGAGAAGGAGACAGCCATCAAGCGAATGCATCACAGGGAGGCCTATCCGACTTTGCAATGTATATTCAAAGGTTCACCGATATTCGTGATCGTGAGCAACATTATCGTCTCCGAGCGGATTTGATAGAGCATCTATGGAACAATCGTGAAGAATAATACCAAATTTTATTTTCATTTATTATTATTTTATTTTAAGAAATTATGAACTTTATTTTAATGTATTTTTTATTTTAATGTAATATTTTTTTAATGAATTATTTTTATTTGAATGAACACTTTTTATTTTAATGAATTTAGGATAGAAAGTATTAAATGAAGTAGTACATAAAAATTGAGAAGTTAAAATTAAATTGTGTTTAGTAGAAAGTTAAATAGGCATCCTGCGGAACTCTTAAAGTATTTCTTAGGTTACAGATAAAAAAACTGAAGAGTTAAGAACTAGAGACTTTAATAAAATAATAATAAAAATATTAAACAAATATCCCACAAGAGAATTTTAAAGATCATGAGATACAAACAGCTTAAGAAGTCCCACCAGCATCACTATACAATAATTCAGTAACATCACTAGGAGAGAATTCTAAAATATGAAGTCCGACCAGAAGATTCCTACCAATCTTAGACAATTTGTCAGCCACTTGGTTGCCTTCTCTAAAGATGTGGGAGATTGACACCTTCCAATTCCAACGCATCATTTCTTTGATCATACTGATCAAAGCCCAATTAATGTTAATGGGAGTGTGAGACTTATTAATACTCTGTATTGCTAACATACTGTCCGACTAAACGAGCACATCCTTCAATCCTATATCCCAACAAAGTTGTAGTCCGTGGAGAATGGCCGTGAGTTCTGCATAAAGCACAGAGCAACTACCAATATTCATAATAAACCCAGCGAGCCATTGTCCATTCGTACCCCTAATAACACCTCCAGCAGAAGCTGTTACTTTGTCCTCAGAGAGGGCCCCGTCCGTATTTAATTTTACCTGACCATCACTTGGAGGAGACCAACCCACCCATCGTGTCACCTTTTGCTGATTCTGTGTTATTGGCAAGGCGTTAATGATTCGATAACATTCTCTAGAGATGGTGCAGATATATCCACATCGCCTATAAGGGATCCGGCTAGAAAAAGTCCTTTCATTTCTCCATTTCCACATAAGCCAACAAGCCACCCCAAATCGTACATTCCAAGGGTACCATCAGCTATAGGAGTCGTATCAGCAAGGTTCTCTAGGAGCCATACACTAGCCCCCTTGGTGAAAAAATCATCATTCAACTTCTCTCCCAAGAGGTCAGTCCAGATTACACTGGCTTCAAAACAGTCCCTAACCACGTGGTGCCAAGACCCTTCAGTCCCTGTACAAATATCGCAGTTGGGACTACTAGCTAGCTGATATCGGAATCTTCCCTGGTTAGTAAGCAGCACCTTCCGCATAAGAAGCCACAAAAATGTGCGAACCCATTGCGGAACTTGTAAATTCCACACCAACTTCCATTTTGCATCCTGAGAGTTCCAGTCGTCTCTGCAAAGTAACTCATATGCAGACTGGACTGTGAAGGTTCCCAAGCTAGATTGTCCCCAGTAAACTTGGTCTTCTCCGGCCAAAGGATCCGATAAATGAGTCCCTGCAAGCATTAATAAAACAAAGTTAGGTAGTATCTGGCCTAAAAAATCCCAGTTCCACTTACCTTCATTTGTGATATAGTCCTTCACCGGCTTGTGTAGTTCCTGCTCACTCAAATTAGCATTAGCTAGATTTTTCAAAGGCTGACATCCTAGCGAAGTGTCTTCCCAGAAACGTGTGGTTGCTCCATTGGCTACAGCCCATCTAACTCCCTTCAACATATGAGGCCAAGCCTTCCATAAACTACGCCAGAGGTGTGAGGTTCCTTGGGGTTTAATCTGACGATGCCATTGTGGGGAATTCCTCATATAATTCTCTCTTAGAACTTTGACCCACAACGAATCTTGCTTGCTAAACACCTGCCAACACAGTTTCATAAGAAAAGCAATGTTACAATCATGTAATTTACGCAGACCCAGACCACCATTCTCTTTAAGCTGACAGACATTCTTCCAACTAACTAAGCGCATCTTTTTTCCAACATCTGTAGCACACCAAAGAAAATTACGACACTTGGTTTTCTATTTCACGTATAGTGGTCCTGGGGATACAAGCTGTTTGCATCGTGTAAAAGGGGATAGACAATAGAACAGATTGAATCAACACTGTTCTTCCAGCCATAGATAAATTTCTTGCTTGACAGGAGGTTAGCCTAGTGAGTACTCTATCAACAAAGTTTGGTAGGTATGCTTGTTAACTCTCTTATGTAGGTTTGGAACCCCCAAGTATTGACCAATATCATCCCCCAAAGGGACGCCCAACAGATCACTGATGATTCTAGCTTCCCGGATGTGCACGCTGTTAGAGAAGAATATCAGAGATTTGCTCTTACTAATAGCCTGACCCGAGGCTTCACAAAAATGATTCAGAACCAAGTTAATCACATCAGTTATAGCTCGCTCTGCTTTTGCAAAAAGAAGAAGATTCTTTTTTAAATTATGTAAGTATGCATCTTTCTTTTCAGTTTGTTTTAAACAGACCGTTTTAACTTTCTCCATAGACGTTTATTTTTTAGTACAATACCTTTTTATCTGGAGACCCGTGATGCTGTTTTAATTCTGTACCTTTTTATTATTTCCTCTCTCACTTACTTTTTAGTTCTTCTCTCTTCTCCCTTGGTTCTTTTCGGGTTAATTTCTCTTACCGTTACTAAATTTTATAATTTAATTTAACTTAGTCACAAAATTTTAATTTTATTCAAAATTATCACTAAATTTATTTAATTTATTAAAAAAAATCACTTTAGCCATTTTTAATAAAATTTGACAATAAAAATAAAAATCGAGTCCATATATGTATTTTTTAAACTTATCATATATCACATAAATAATTCTAAACATATTAAATTTTTTAAAATACTTAAAAAAATTTAAATTTTAATCTCTTACGATAAAAAAACTTTAAAAAGACTTACAAATAAAAGTTGAAAACTTAGAACATATTAAAAATACAATAATTCAAACTAAATTGTCGATGTAACTCATATTTATTTCAATTAAAATTCTAACATAAATTTATTAAAAAAATAACTCAATAATGGTACAATAAAATTATTTGTTTATAGTTTTATGTCAATAAAAAAAAGTGTACATCATTAAAAATAATGACACTTATCAATTTCTTTTTGATAAGTGACACTTATAAATTAGATTAAAAAATTATTCCACGACTTTATAAATTAAATATCATACTACGTACTTGAGGATGAGATATTTGTAATTTGAATAATTATTTTTTATAAAAAATATTATTTCACAAAAATATGATGTATAATTTTTATTAATTATTATTATTTAAATGTTGCTTCTTAGTTTCTAATTCTGTGTACACCGTATGTTACTATTTAACTAACTTGAATATCCAAAAGAATATATAAAATTTCTATTTTTTACTATATAATCTATTTAATTTAATAATCCACAATTATTTACAAACTTTATCTCTCAATTTACTAAAAAAATATTTTGATAAAATATATTATTTTAACACATTCAACTAATGGTTTTTATTTTTTATTGAACAAAAAATAGATCAAAAAATAATAATTTACATTTTGAAAAAGCAGAGAATATGTCTTTTAGAGCTAAAATATTCATAAACATATATGCTGAATAAAAATATTAAAAAAAATATCTCCATTCAACATTCAACAATATTTTATATATATTATAATATAAAAAAGATAATTTTTTTTATTTTCTAAATATAATTTGTTAATATATAATTGATTTATGTAATTTTACTTTTCAAATAATGAAATTAAATATTATATATTTTTATTTGTAAGTCGTTTTTTAAGTTTTTTATCTTAAAAAATTAAAATTTGAAAATTTTTAAGTGATTAAAAAAATTTAATATATTTAAAATTATTTACATAATATATGATAAGTTTAAAAAACACATGTATGTATCTCATTTTTATTTCCCATATTTCGTTAGAAACGGTCATATGTCCTAGTCCGCTCTCCTGTCTCTATTCTCGCTTTCTCTCTCATCCTCGATGCTCTTCTCGTCGCGGCCTCGTTTTCCTCGCTCTCCTCATCTGTCTCGTTCTCCTTTGCTCTCCTTCGCTGCCGTTCTCTTTGCTCTCTTCCTCACCTGGCGTCTATTGCTGCCGAAACACCTTTGACACACTGTTGCTCGTCATCTAGGAACGTGCGGCGGCAAGATCTGGCAGTATTAAGGTGGCAAAGAAACCTTAGCTGCTATCATTTTAGGTCTTGCATTTAAGTCCCTTTTAAAAAATTATTTTCAAAAGTTTAAAATCAATTTAAAATTTGAAAGTAGTCCCCAAATCAGTTTAAAATCTCAACAAGTTTAAATTAAGTTTAATTCAATTTAAATTATACATATTAAAGGTTTACCTTTTATTTAAAAATTTTATTTAAGTTGTTTAGAGATTGTTAAAAAATTTTATTTTTTAATTAAAGATTTTAAAAAATTATTTTAAGTTTATTTTAAGTTTTTTTTTTAATTTTTTTAAAAAACAAATTGTAATAATTTTAAAATATTTTATAAAAGTTTATTTATTGTTATTTTTTATTTTTTAAAAAGTTTTATAGGTTTTTTAAAAAATTTCATACATATTTATTTGAGGTTTATTTAGGGATTTTTTTAGTTTTTTAAAAGTTTAAAAAGGTATTTAAGAGGTTTATTTAAGGTTGAATTTTATTTTTTTTAAATATTCATTTAGGATTTATTTAAGGTTAGTTTTAATTTTATTACGATTTTAAAAAGGTTTTTTTTTAAGGATTCTAAAAAGTTTAGTTTAAGTTATTAAGGTTAAAAATATAAAAGAAAACTTAAATTAAAAAACTAGAAAAAGAAAGAAAATTTTTGTGTTTTACGTTTATCTTAAGTTTATTTTTCTTTTTTAAATATTTTAAATTGTTCATTTATGGTTTATTTAGGTTAAAATCCAAAAAAATAAAATAAAAAAATAGAAAAGTAAGCAAATTAACTAGAAATAAAATGAAATATGGATTAAATTAAAAAATTATGAAAAGGCCAAAAAATGAAGAATTTGCAACAATTTCAATTGGTTTATTTATTTTCATTTAAGGTTTTTTTATATATGAAGAAAATTAAAAAAAAAAAGAATGTTTTGGAGGTTTCCATACGGAAAAGCTGACTTCCCAAAAAAAGAATGTTAAGATGGTTTATCTTCTTTCTCTACTATCATTCTCTCTTCCCACGTTCCTCCTCTCCCACTGCCCACCTTCTCCCCCCATCTTCCTCTTTTTTCGCCACCTTTACCTCCTCTACCGCCGCCTCTCTCAGCTCTTCTCTCTCTATTTCTTCGAGCCGATCTACTTTCTCTCTTCCTCGATCTTCTATGTTCTTCACTTTGAGCTGTCGTCGTGCTTCCATGTTTGTTGCTGACGTCGTGCTTAGTGGCGGCTAAATATGGCTTCTCCTCTCAGTTTCTTTCTCTTCGTCGGTCTCCGCTCTCTATTTCGTTCTCTCCAGTCGCAACATCGTCCTTCCCATCACTTCTTTGCTCTGCCTTCTCTTCACCGTCGTTTGTTTTCTTTTGTTGTTGAAGTGAGGTGCGGCCAGATCTGGCCGTTAGGGCGTCAGCCAAATCTGACCGCCAAGAGCGGCGCCTAGGTTTTCCTTTGAAACCCTAGCAACAATGTTTTCTTTTTTCTTTTTGTACTATCATTTTATAAATTATTTTGAAATGATAAAAAATGTTAAAAAAATTAGGTTGACAAAATTTCAGAAATATTTATTTAAAGGTTACAAAAATTTATGTAAGATATAATTGATTTTGAGGTTGATTTTAGTTTGATTTTAATAAAGCTTATGTAGAGTTTATATAGAGTTGATATTAGGTTGATTTTAAGGTTTTTAAAAAATTTGTAGAGTTGATTTTAGGTTGATTCTAAAAATTTTTATGTCGAGTTTATATATAATTGATATTAGGTTGATTTTAAGGTTTTAAAAGAAATTTGTAGAGTTGATTTTAGGTTAATTTTAAAAAGAGTTTATGTAGAGTTTATATAAAGTTGATATTAGGTTGATTTTGAAGTTGTTAAAAAATTTTGTAAAGTAAAAATATTAAAAAATGAATTGGAGTTAAAAATATGAGAAAAATGGCCTTTTGTTATATAAAATGTAAAAAAAATAGTCTGTGTCATATGATGTAAAAAAACAAAGTAGTAAAATGTGAGAAGAAAATAAATGAATAATATTTGTAATTGATTGTTTAAAAAAGAATGTTTTTGTAAGTTGCCATTTCAGATATTGTTAAAAAGTCGAGTTTGGGAGAATGGGCTGAAGGAAATGTATAGATCAGGTGAGAATAGGCCCGTGGAAGAAAGGGAGTTTGGGAAAATTGCACAAAATTGCGCCTGTTAAAAATTTATTTAAGATTACCATCCAACTTTTGATAATGCAATCGTAATATCCTATTATTTATGTAGTAAATATAGGTTGGGCTCCAATTTTTTAGGTAGTAAGTTTCAGTTTCTCTCTCCTGACTCTATTTTTTTTTTACAATTATTATTTGATTTTTTGTAGATACAATAATCAACATATACATTTTTGTTACATTAAAACTAAGGGCGAAATCTATGGCGGTCTCCGAGATTTGGTATATTATTCAATCTGGTCCTTAATACTTCTAATATAATCTCTCCGGTCCCTCCGTCATTTTTCTGTTAGTTTTACTTAACAGAAAAGACAAAAAAAAAACAAATTTACCCTCAAATTTAAAACTTATTTACTTATCATAAACCGAACCGAACCAAAATTAACTAACCTCAACACCCAATCAAACACACCTATTCTAAAACCAAAACCAAAAAGTTAACCCAACCTAAACACCTAACCAAATCCACACATGCCACCTTCCTTAACCCAACCCAAAACCACATGCTCTCTTCCTTAACCCAACCCAAAACAACAACCTAACATAACCCAAAGCTCAAAACTACACACTCTCTCTAACCCAAAACCATAACCTAACCTAACCACAAAACCCAAACCACAATACCATCATTTCTTCTTATTTTTCTTCTTCTTCTTCTTCTTCTTCCATCCTCTCTCTCTCTCTCTCTCTTTATGTCTCACACATTGCCCCCCCTCTCTCTCTCTTCCCTCCTCTAGTCTCGCCACACCCTTTCCCTCTCTCTCGTCAGACGATCAACGACTTCAGCACTGTTCAACCCTCAACCCCCGTCGTCGCCGCCATCGATGAGCTTGAGAAGCTCTGCGCCTCTCTCCTCCGTTGTCCCACGCACTGCCCCTCTTTTTCTCTCTCTTCCCTCATCCATTCTCGATATTCAGCTTCAGCAATCTTCGGCTTTAGCGCCGTTCAACCCTCAACCCACGTCGTCTCTGCCATCGACGAGCTCGAGAAGCTCTACGTCCCTCTCTCCGCCGCCGTCGTTCACTATCAAGAAATCTCCTCCATAACATGTATCACGTATTTGTTTCTCTCTCTGATTTTCTTGTGAGGTATGATGTATTTCAAGAAGAGTTGGTATCGATGTTGAATGTTTGAATTGTGATAGGGTTTCTTCAATTTCGTCCAATTTGGAGAAAATAAAAGCAGACAGAAATGGATTAACAAAGGAAATTTTAGTTCTTGTATATTGTTCGATTTTTTGTTCCACGAGTTTGTTGCTTTTTTTGGAATTCTAGTTGCTTAGGCTTTTGGTTCTATTATTGTATGTTGTTTGCTTTTTTCTAGAAGTTCCAGTTGCTTAGGCTTTTAATTATCAAAGGAAAGTTTATGTATAGCTCTTTGAATGAGCCATTTGTTATTCTTGTGTTGAAAATTGAATGAATTGTAGTTTGAGTTCAATGGATTTTTTGCGTAGGTGATGACTGAAGTTTCAGGTGTGTCTCAGAAAGAGAGAGAGAGAGAGAGAGACAGTGTTGAAAAAGTTGATGAGAGAAAAACATAGAGTATATATGGGTAGTTTTGTCATAAAAAAAGGGATTTTTTGGGTCTGTGTTGCCACGTAAGAAAGTCTGACGTGTCCATCAAACTTAACTGACGGAAGTTGGGGTCAGGGACTGGAGATGCTATATTAGAAGTAGTAGGGACCGAGTTGAACAATATACCAAACCTCAGGGACCACCATGGATTTTGCCCTAAAACTAACGTAATAGTCTCCAACTCCTCATTCTCTGCTTTTTCACCAACTTTTCTCCTACCATCTCTAACCCAAAACTCTATTTTACAGCAACTTTTTACAAAAATATAGCATCTATAGTAAAAACATTTCCAACCCACAATTATGTTTCTAACTCTAAAAAAGAATATTCTTTCTAAATCACATTTTCTACTATTATTTTTTCACAAACTAAATGCAAACTTAATTTTTTCTTAATTATTTATTAAAAAAATTATAATCATGCAGTTTGAAAAAATAAAAATATGATCAAAACAAAAAAATTAAAAAAAAGATTTTTTTGTGCGTTTTGCTACAGTGTCGCTCCATGCTGTAGCAAAACTGAAAAAGTTGCACAAATCTGGTGCTGGGTTGGAGAGCTGACCCAACATCAAATTTGAGTTTTACTCAATTTTTGCTATGGGTTGGAGAAGTCCTAAGTAATCCAGTTTTGATCAATATTTTTTTGGGCAATTAGTCATGAACAGATGATTCATGTTATTATTTTTTTTGTCCATTACTTTATATTACGTTTGGTTGGTGTTTCAATGTCATTTCAGCCGTCATCGGTGTTTTCTTTTAGTTTTTTGTAAATAAAAAAGAACTGAAACCAAGTTTAAACCTTTATGAAACTACTTGGTCGCCTTTGTGAACACTATTGTAAATAAAAAAAATGAAGCCAGGGTGAAACCTATATGAAACTATATTGTCGCCTTTGTCAACACTATCGACAGCAAGGGCATGTAGTCAACGACGGTGATGATGATCATCTAAATTTCGTCACCAACACTATTATAAATAAAAAATAACCGAGGAGCATCACCAACACTATTGTAAATAAAAAAGAATTGAAACCAAGGCGAAACCTTTATGAAACTACTTGATTGGCTTTGAGAACACTATTGTAAATGAAAAAATGAAACTAAGGTGAAACCTATATGAAACTCTATTGTAGCCTTTGTCAACGCTATTGACTGTAAGGGCATGAAATCGATGACGATGATGATGATCTGAATTTAGTCTGAGACAAAAGTAGGCGAGTGTCTAAAGGTGACATAATCGGTGACAAATATCATTCCACAACTATTGCTCACATTCGACGATGGCTTTAGCATGAATGGCATGCTTTTTGGTAGCGATTCTGAACAGTGGGTGGTGTGCTAGGCCTATGGGATCGACTCGCTCACGGTGGTGCGACACTTCTTCGGAATCAATGAACTGTGATGCAACGAGTTCACAAATGACATGTTTTATTGGCGACAATTCTGAACAGTATTTGTCTATAGGATTCGGTGAAAAATCTGTTGGTTGAGATGAATGACGCGTTTCCAACGGCTTGCATATGTTGTTCGTTTTGTGGTGGGATTCCATTATTCTTTCTTATGTTGATATATCGATGTATTTTTAATCATTATGGAAGTTTTGAAATTTATTTTGATTGAAATAAAGATAATATGCAAATAGGAATTCTAATATATTTAAAATTCTTGTTGATGTTGTTTCCTTTAATCATCTCATTAATTAGTTTTATTTTGGCTAGTTTCACAAATGTTTTCTTGTTATTTTGGGTATACGTGCATTATATTTGGAAGTGGTTAGTTGTAAAATATGTTTACATCTAGTATTATGTTTATGTAGGGGTGGAAATGAGACAAGCTACTCGTGAGTGGCTTAGAGCTCGGCTCATTAAAAGCTCGTTCACAAATCGGCTCGATAATAAATGAGCCAAGTTTGAACAAAATTTTAAGCTCGTTTTAATAGACGAGCCGAGCTTGAACACCAAAAAGCTCGGCTCGAAAGCTCTCGAACAAACTCGTTTATAGGCTCGTGAACAAGCTCGTTTGTACGCTCGTCTATATATATACACATGCATATATATATGTGTCTGTGTGTATGTTAAACTAAATTATAAAAAATATCTTTATATTTGGAATAGTATTTAATATTTTGGTTATATTAACAAAAGTTCAAACTTACACTAATTGACCATGTCTATAAGCATGCTTGCATAAGGTGATCTAATATTAGATTGAACTTGTGAAACAAATTGAAACTTCTAATAGTTCTTGGTTCAATTACATGCTCAACATGATTTATTGAATTAACCTAAATTTGATTATATTCTTTTTAAAGTTGTTTTTAAAGCTAAACTAGCAAATTTTGTCTACGAATTTATTTGAGTCTTTGTTGAGCCAAGCTCCAAAAGCTCACTAACAAACTCGTGAGCTCGCGAGTCTTGTGACGAGTTGAGCTTGAGTAAGATTTTGAGCTCAAGAGAGAGCTTGAGTTTAAACTCGAGCTCGAAAGATTTTAGACGAGCCGAACTTTAACATTTCAAAACTCGGCTCTGCTTGGCTCGAATCCAGCCCTATGTTTAATTACTAAATTCAGGAAAGTTTCATTTTCTTAAAGTCCAAGCTGTCAAAGTTTTGTTATTGGAAAGAGTTTCTGCAGACTTGGAGTTTTGCAGAAAGTAAACTTCCACTTGGAAAGAGGAAAACTTTAATAAGTGCCATAGTTCAGCTTATAACATAACTTTGAAACTTGAGCATCAAGAAATGTCCAACTCAATTCACGTAGAAAAGCCATAATCATGGCCAAATTTGTTGTTGGTTTCGCAGAGAGAGGATTTGATCTCCTATCTTTTAGAAGAGGATTACAACAAAAATAAGGTTTATTCAGGAATATAAATACATGGGTTCATCCATGGCAGCAAGGGAAATCCAAAGTTTTAATTAGAGTTCCATTCCAAGTTGAAGTCTTCAGTTAGCTAGTCACTCTTTTATCCTGTTTGAGGTGTCAAACGAGCTTAACTTTCAGAGATATCTTCCACGTGATTGGTCCATATCACTAGAATTCAAATTCCAAATTTCATGATTAGAGTCTATTCTAACGTAGAGAAAATGGCCCAAGAGTTTAGACAATTACTTGGAGAAAACTTAGGAGGTTTAGGGATAGGCAAGGACCATTACGGGAGGCTTTCCATATCAGATTAGGATAATTTTTTAACATAATGGAGGGTATTATCTCGACAATTATTATGGGAATTGTAGAAATTATCTTGTCTCCTAGATTTATCAAGTTGCGGTACTAGTTTAGACTGTTACTTGGGGGGAAATTTAGGAAGCTAAGGGATCGGCAAGGACCGTTTTGGGAGGCTTTCCATATCAGATTGGGCTAATTTTTCACGATAATGGAGGCTGTCATCTTAACATTTATCATGGAAATTATATAAATTATCTTGTTTCTAAGAATTATCAAGTTGCACTACCAGTTTTCTATAAATAAATGAAGGATTTGTAGTCTCCAACATCGTAACATCCCATATCAACACCCTAGGTGATGTGTTGTCATTTTCTACTTATTTTTATGCTTAATTTTCTTCACATTAGAGCATTGTTGTACTTAATTCTAAGATATTATTTGCCTTTTTGCAAAGTACAAGCTAAAGTATTTTTAATGGCAAATGAGGACAAAAAGAACAATTTTAGGATTCAACGGAAAGAATGTGTAAAGCTGGAGGATGAGCTGAAGATTAAATCAGAATTGAAGCACCAAGATAGGATTTTATTTACACAAAATGGCCAGCTACTCACCTGATTTTATTCCTAAGCTTAAGGGATATTTCCAGCTCCTATTTTGAATAGAAGATGCAGTTAGGTAAAATTGGGAGGCATATACCAACTAGGTCTCTTTTATTTTTTTCACGTTCTTTTAGTATTAGCCAATTGAGTTAAAAAAATGTTGGCTTCCTCCTTTTTGTGGAGACGTTCCATTTTTCTCAGAGATAAAAACAGAAGAGTGAAAAAAACACAGCAGTTTGCTCTTTGTAATGGCCTTTCGTGGCTAATCTCTTTTCTCTTGGTTGAAGGGAACAAAAACCATTGAACTACTCGTTATGTAAAACTTTTTGTTTTCAATGCAGTTGATTTTTCTATTCAAGTATTGAGTATTTTTTTTCTGATTCAATTTCATGGTTGTTTTGATTAATTTCTAAGATGTGCAGTTATTGAATTGATCAAAAACAACTTATTGCTAGGTTGAATGCTGTATACATAAATGTACACCCTTTTTAGCCACTTGTAGCAACTAGGAATTTGTGTGTTTGCTGCATCTGAAACCATATTCTATTGGGAAAAATATTCATCTGGATTAAATGAGGCATCGTATGTCGCATTGTCTTGTTCATTGATCTTTTTTGTTCTTAATGCTTACTTTTAATTAAACTTTAATATCGTATCCAATGTTGTTAACTGTCAAGTGTTTGTTGAAATACATGTTTCCAATAAATAAATCATAAGGAAATATTGATATTTTGAGAAATATCACAACAAATATTTGAATGGTTTAATTGACAGTTTTAAGTGTCGATGATCAATAGTAGTTCAATTTGGTGGAAGTGACCGCAAACCAATGTTTGTTTTCAATTAATTGTTAATTGTCTTCGTACTGGCTATAGTTTTCAGTACTGTTAGTTTTGGTTACATTTCAGTTTACTTGTGGCAACAAAACCCCCATGTTTTGTGTT
>CAODLS012954007.1:0-17096 GCA_948243855.1 Flueggea neowawraea
AGGCTTTCCACTATCAATCTTCACAAGATTACAATTTCACTTTCTATCCAAGTAAGAACTCTTACAATGTTCTTGATTTCGATTCAAGAATGAAAACTAACCAAAGGATACCCTTTGATCCAACTCACAATCACTCTTAAAAATGTGCTTAACAAACACTCACCAACAATACATAAACTAGTGATACAAGCAATGAGAATAGAAATAAATGAACAAATGACTTGTATCAATAAAAGAGAGAATTCAATGCTTTGATGTTTGGTTGTTGTAGGAAATAAATGCTCAAGAGTTCTTAAATGTTTTCTGAAGTCCCCATGAAGTATTTATAGATTCTCATGTCCAAAGAGTCGTTGAGGGATTGATTAGAGTCTTTGTGAGATAGAGAAATCGAGCATTAAATGATTCTGATAGAGCACCTTACTCGAGTGACACTTATGTGTTACTCGAGTGAGCTTAATCTTCAAAATTGACTTTTATACCATGTTACTCGAGTGAGCCATTTTTTGGACCGTTGGAGCCACTAACCCTCGACATTTAAAGCCTGATTGTGTCAATCATAGGTATAATTATGTTGTCTTCAATTGATTACTCGAGTGACCAAACTTGTTACTCGAGTGAGACTGATATTCATGTCAATTGGTCGATTGATATACTCGAGTGATGAATCTTGTTGCTTGAGTATGTTTTTTCCACACTGATGCCTAAAAAAAAAGCTACTCGAGTGATGTTCCAAGATTACTCGAGTAAGATGACACATGTATCACTCAAGTGGACTTCATTGCGTTACTTGAGTGATATCAGCTATGGATTACTCGAGTGATGAGTACACTTACTCGAATGAGCACCCTCAACCAATTTTCTTATGGAACTCCGATTACTCGAGTGATGATATTATATTACTCGAGTGAGATGCCATGTGGATTAATCGAGTGAGATGTCTTTGCGTTACTCTAATGATACAGGGGATGGATTACTCGAGTGACTTGTCATATTACTAGAGTGAGTGTCTTCAACCAGTATCCTCTGAATTCAGATTAATCGATTTACATGTGCGCTTACTTGAGTGAAATAAACTAGGTGAAAAGTTACTCAAGTGAGCCGTTACCAGAATGAAAAATTCACTAAAGTATCAAACACCATTTTGTTCATCATTAAAACATAAAGGGACTTGAATGTTAACCACCATTGGTTCAATAGTGAGGAAAATCCCTGTGTTGTGCACCATTTTTCCATGCACTCAGCAGACATCGAGACGTGTGTCTCCTTTTGAGGCACAACACCATCCTTATATCTTCCCCAAAATTGATTCTTCAATTAAGATTTGATTTTACCACCTAATTTCATCACCTGCACCTCAAGACAAAACCATTCTCCAAGCCAAATGTCATTAAATATTTGAAATTTTAAAATTAAAAATATGAAGGCATGAAGATTTGTTGGATCAATCAAACAACAGAATAATTAAAGGATCAAAACAGAAACAATAAAAAACGAAAATACAACCAAGAAGCAGTTCTTTCACATCGTATTAGTTGGACGACGGTGAAGCTTCACCCTTTCTCGTCATTCAACACATAAATCTTTGCACCTTGATTTGTTTGCTTTGGTGGAAATGTCTCATGGGTTATGCCAGAATTTTCCTTTGGAACATACATCACACACTCCTTTTTTGCTTTCTTTTTCTTTGTGCAAAATTTTTTCCAGAACCTAACAGATTTAGGCTCACATTTGGCTGTATCAACTAAAGAAATAGTTATCTTTGGAGGCCTTGTTGTCATTGTCTTGCTTTGTCGTAAAGCGCTCAGACTGTCAACTTCTTTCATTTCCTTATTTTCACCATTATTGCACTAACATCCTGCAAATGATCACCAAAACAAAACTCTACATTCTTCTCAGTTAGTGACTCAATTGCATCAATGGGATAAACAGACAAGTAATCTTGAGGAAATTTCATGGTGTCATTTATATTAAACTTAAAAATAGCACCATCAAATTTCATTGAAAGTTTACCATCATGGACATCGATCTTTGTTTGGGTTGTTTCTAAGAAAGGTTTGCCTAAGTTTAATGAATGAGAATTTGGTGCACTGTCATCCTCCATGTCTAACACATAAAAATTTGTAAGGAAAAACTAGATCGTTGATTTGTACTAAAATATATTCTAAAACACCCTCAAGAAAAACACTAGAATGATCAATCAATGTCAGTACAACACCATTTTGTTTCAGAGGTCCAACATTCAATGTGGAATAAATAGATAAATACATTAAATTAACAAATGCAACTAAATCAAACATAGTATTTTCAATTCCAACATTGCCTATCTTACAAGGAATAGTAAATATACATGGATCCTTCTTCTTGATAGGCATCTTTTTCTGAAGCACTGCAGAGACAATTTATGTAACGCCTTGATCGATTTTGGTTAAACTTAAACACCTATACATTGCATGTACATATTTTACATGCAATGTGTATGTATTTTTGTTTCATAATATCTAACAATGATATTTGGAATTTAAATGCAAAGATAAGTATTTATGCAATTAGTTAGAGAAAAATTATTAGGTACAATTGCGTAATTGCAACAAGTACCGATTAAAAGTGTGGTGTACTTATAATTAGAATTCAAAATTTTTTTAATGTGCCAAATAAGATCAGAAACAATGTAAAGGATTGGAATTGGAAAGAAAATTTATAAAGTAAAATAAGTAATGGGCTAAAAAACAAAAGCAACAAGGCAGAGGGGTAAAATAAAAAATGAAAAGTATGATATAAGTGAAGGAGTATAACATAACAACCCTTAACTGTGCGACAACTAGCAATTTTTTAGAACACTTATTCTCTGCATTACAGCCTTCGTAACCTACCTGAACATATATAGATTGAAAAAATGATGTTAGATAGGGTGATGCCAAAGTCTTCATTCAGAAGAAAGTAATAGACTAAACGCATATATACACATCCTATCTCTTCATATATTTCGCACACCCTAATCCCTGTAGAACCCCTTTGCTTGAACTCACACGGCTAGACATCCTCTCTAATGTTCTTCTACTGTATACTAATTAAGATCAAAACTGGAGGCACATATACAAGGTAATTCTGAACCTATGGTAGCCTTGACTAGTCTCTGATTCATCCCTCATTTTAAAATTTTTTAAAGGAAGAATTTAAGAAAACTAAAAGAATAAAAATTGTAGTTTTATGTGTCCTGTAATGTTCTGTAAAAGGGTTTGACCTAATTTTGTGTCGTTTGATTTTTATGAATAAAACAGTGTGAAACTACCTTGTTTATGAATTCAGTAAGGACAGTCTGATTACAGAGTGTTTATCTTAGTTTTTCTAGTTCATTGAGGGAGGAACTAAGATGAGGTTGATTTTGAACGTAGAAAGAGATCCAGAGCACGTTCATAATCAAGAGGTCGTCTTGTGTTTTATAATGGTGAGTTTATACGCCATAGGATAAATTCCTATGTCGATCATCAAATGATCATATGCTAATATTGGGTGAATTTTAGCATATTTTGTCTTAAATCCAGAAGTAATCATATTAAGGTATGGATTATGGTTAGATGGCGAGATGCATCGTGAGCAAAACTTCTATGTGGTGTTGAAAATATTGTATAAACATGCGCTCCTCCAAGGGAAGGAAAGAACACCATAACATATGATCATATCATGTGTGCTATATACACTACCATGGAGATGTAAAATATTAATAAACAATCTCATTTTTCCTAGTGTGAGACTTTGGCGTGAACATGTGGCTCTCGGTGCTACCTACCCTTAGAACATTTAATACATTCAAAATATGTAGTTGAGTTTGGTTATTGTAGCTTGCCATTAATGTTCATGATTGATTCGACCAAACGTGCCAAGTTGGGCAAGTAAACTTGGCTATTTGGATTGTCTGGTGTAAGAGGGAAAGTTTGTTTCTAGACGCATTTGCACTAGTCTTATAAGTTTTCTTAGCTAACTCTCAGTTAATCTGACATATGATGTGTGAGCTATGAGTAAAGCTTTCATGAGATTGAGAAGTTCGAAAGCAACGATTGTGTGGTTACGAACTAGGGGAAGATATACGTTCAACAGATTGTGTTGTTGTTGTTGCATATACCTTGGTAGAATGGAACCATTCTACAAAATACTCCTTTTAGCAGGATTGAGTAATGAGTTGTTTATATATCCCTTATAAGTGTATAACAATTATGCTCTTATCGTATGATGACCACAAAGTCTATTTGCCTGTATGACGAGAGGATCAAACATGATTACATGAGTGATAACCATGTTACATAATGATGTATCGTACCATCATGTGCGAGTGAGAGATGTTGGAAAAAGCAGTCCGCGCCATGACAGGTGTATTGAACTCGGTCGGACAAGCTGTGAACCGGAACAATGGACTGATACCAATTGGCAAGCCCAATTGAGATGACCTCATAAAGCCTAATTGAGTGGGAATTGGATGGGCCATGAGCAGAGCCCATTATGCCATGCATCACTTATATAAATAAGTAATGATAAGAAGAAGAAATGATCTTCTTTGATTCCTACAAAAAACGTAAGAATAAAGAGAAAAAAAGAAGTGGTGGTGTTCCTTGATTCCCCTCCCTCCACTTTCACGTCCTCTCCCTCTCTCAGTTTGATATTCTTCATGAAAAGAACAGGAGCAAAGTGGGTTGTTACTTCCTAAGCAGTCAATCATACGTGACATTTAGACTATGAAACAGACGAGCACTCCCATCGACAACCCAACTGTGGTTTGCTCGCGAGACCAATATCGAATCTTATCCTGACCTTAGTTGTCTATTATGGTTGGATCGTATTTTTGCTGGAATCGAGGTAGGTAACTCGAGCCTACTATATTATATTGTTGATTAGTTAAATTGGTATAGAAATTTCTTTAGTTGTGTTAGTGTTAATGCGGCATCCTTTGTAGTTTATACTTGTGTCAATGTCGATGACATTCAAGATTTGGGGAAGGGTCATTTTCATTTATGTTGTTATCATTTTCCTTTTTTTCCATAACTATGTCTATTTAAACTTGTCATTATCTATATTCCTATCAAGTTATTATTGGTTGGACGATACCAAGAAATATTTATTGAACCGGATTATATTTATTGTTTTGTTTTATAATCTTTATTAAACTTGGTCTCCCTTTTTTTTCTTTGTTCTCTAAGTTTTGTGAATCTATGATCAATATTGCCACCGTTATCGTGTTTTGCTTGATGAATACTTCCAAAGCAAGAAGGTAAGCATTATTTTTTGAAGCTTTTGAACAACAAACTTCTTTTTTTGTCATCCAACAATCTTTATTTTTATCCTTTAAACTAATTTTTCAACAGAACATAATTGTTTTTAATTTTCTAGCTTCTAGAATGAGATTAGGTTGTTCATAGCACAATCATCATTGCTAAAAAATGAGTTTCGACGATAATCAGCTTGTATTAAGGTTCCTTTAACACACTTGACATGCATACATACATCTAAACAACTATCATGATTTCCACTAATGGGTTTGTAACTTATTAGTAATAAAATCTACTCCAATGTTAAAAGATCATAACTTTAATTCTTGGCGAATGAGAGCAAATAAAATGGTGTATAAAACAATTATCATGGTCTTTAGAAGTTTATAATAGTTTTATTTTTTTACAGTGTAATAATAGTCTTATCAGAACGTAAATTGTACTTACTAAAGTTTAAAAAAATGATGAATTTGAGGACTCAATTAAATAGCACAATTATTGTTGGACCTGGGAAGTCTTGGGAGATCCACTTTGAGTGTGGACGAAAGAGCACACAAGTGGGCATAACACCACATTTTTATCCAAAATCTTAAGGCAATGGATTATGGGTTAACACCACTTATAAGTGCTTCACACTCACCACAACTCTCCAATGTGAGATAATTATCATTCACATTTGTATCCTAACAATCTCCCACTCAAGTGTAAATCTCTTCCATATCGAGCTTAGGTCTGCTCCACCTGCAATAGAAACCACTCTTAGTATTGCAGAATTTTATTGGGCCTCCTCGAGTACTAATGTGTGTTGAGTTCAGTTTTGATGATGATGAATGCAAAACATCCATGAAAGAAGTGCAAAGTTGTAGACTTGCTGATAGCTGGCTATAAAGCATTTAAAAGAGCAATCTAAGCACGTTGATCATGCTAAAGACAATATGGGTTTTCTAAAGAAGTCACTATACGTATAGATGGAGATGCAATGCACGTAGGACATATGCAATGCATGTAAAAGAAGATGTAATGCACGTAGACGTATTGAATCAGAAGACAAAATGACCCAGACTTATACTACGCACTTAGAAGAATGATTTTTGTGCATAGACAGGGTCTTGATGTAAACTGATGAAGGCTCACAAGACAAGGCAAAGCCGTGTATAACTGTTGATTAGTGCCCATAGAAGAGGGTGCTACGCGCATAGATGAGGCTCTAGAATACTGAAAAAATCAAGTTATCGGAATTTGAATTTGAATATTCTCTGAGACAAGTCACGTGAAGAATCAAATGTGCAATATTAATCATACGACTACGCACGTAGAAGAGGGTGTTATACACGTAGTAAACCACTGGGTGAAAATGCATATTCTGGAAGACAATACAATGCACGTTGAAGGAATTACATGCATAGAACTATGAAGGATGAAGATACTATGCACGTAGATGGTTGCTACGCACGTAGAAGGTTGTTACGTCATTAAAGGACATAATTCTCTACTCTCTCAGAACGGCTACTTTAAGACTCCTAACATTGTTTCAAGTGGCAATAGATGGGCGTCCCATATCAGAAGAGAAAAGAGAGACCTTTTTTAAACTTGCTATTCATTTTCTCTCTTATTTATGCCTTTCTAAATCATTTGAGATATTTACTTGCTATCACATTTCTGAGTTTGTGTGAGCTTGAAATTGTTACATTCTTGAGTTGATTTTGTAACAAGCAAGGTTATTTTCTTGGGTTAGATAGGTTTCATTGTTGTGCCTTTGAAAAATAAGAGTGATTACTAGTAAGCCTTAGAAAACTAGAAGTTTGGTTTGCTAGTTGAGCTCACAAAAAATAGTGGTTCAGTTTGCTTGTTGATCCTGAAAAAACAAGTGGTAAATAGTTTCCTAATTGAGCTCGCAAAAACTAAAGGTTGTAATGGTTTTCTTGTTGAGCCCAGAAAAACAAGTGTTATAAACGGTTTCTCTCCACCCGAAAGTGAGGAGATAGTTAATTGAAATTCTTGAGTGGATCTCAAGGAGTGGACGTAGGTTAAGGAGGACCGAACCACTATAAATTGAGGCTTTGTGTTCTCTCTCCCTACTCTATTTACTTTACTTTATATTTTTGAATTGGTGGTTTTATTACTTCCTCATTTAACTTTGATTTTGGTTTAAACGAACTTTGTTATTTGTTTTAGTTTGTGAAATATCTTCAACAAAGTTCTTAACTTGCTAGAAATCCAATTCACCCCCTTCTTGGATTGTCATTCCTATTAGGACCGAGGCTTTCAATGTGGAATTTTTTAACGCAAGAGCTCTTTCTATGATTCCACCCATCTATAAGCTGACCCTACTCATACTAGACAAGGGCTTTACCAATCAGCACAACTCTTCACCGTTCTCGGGCCCGGTCATCACCATGGTGTCACCAAGAGTTTCTCTCATGACTCCACCCTTCTGTCTGCATAGGTTTTACCACTCAACACAGCTCTTCACCATATCACTGCACTCATCCCAAACCACCACCGCATCATACTCATGCTTGCATGTCCCATCCAAATCGTCAGCTCTAATACCATTTGTTGGACCTAGGGAAGCCTTGAGGAGATCTGCATCGCACGTGAGCCTAGTGAAAGAGCACAAAAAAAAGTCTGACACCACATCTTTACCCAAAACCTTAAGATAATAAGTTATGGGTCCACACCACTTATCAGTCCTTCACACAAACCACAACTCTCTAAAGTGGGACAATCAACATTCACACTTGCATATCTAACAATCTCCCCCTCAAGTGTGAATCTCACATCGGACTTAGGTCTGCTCCCTTTCAACGAAAACCACTCTCAGTATTGCAGAGTTTTATTGAGCCTCCTCAAGTACTAATATAGATTTTTTAACCTAACAGTTATTTTCATGACTCCACTCATCTACGAGTTGACCTTGCCGCTCACACTAAAAAGGGTTTTACCAGTCAGCACAACTCTTCACGTCCTAGGGCCTGGGTGCTTAAGCTCGGTCATCACCACGTTGTCACCAATAGCACCTCTCATGACTCTACCATTCCATCTACAAGATTTTTTTTTCGGCTACTCACATAGTAGATTCAGGTTACACCAGTCAATACAGTTATTCACCATATTACCGCACCCATACCACCGCATCATACTCGTCCTTGCCGAACTGTTGGCTCTGATACCGCTTATTGTACCCGGGGAGCCTTGGGGAGACCCGTTTCACGTGTAGGTCTAGTGAAAGAGTACACAAGTGAATCTGATGCCACATCTTTATCCAAATTCTTAAGACAATAACTTATGAGTCTACACCATTTATAAGTCATTCACATATACCACAAATCTCTAATGTAAGACAATTATTATTTATACTTATATCCCAATAATTATTTTTAAGCCTTTTTTTTTCGAGATCAATTATTTTTAAGTCAGTCTCATAGCTTTGCCACCTATTGTTCATCAAGTGAGGTAACTCGGAAAACAAGCAAATAAACCTATACGTAGTGGAAATTGGAGCATGTTTTGAGGTGATCCAATCGCGAACGTGGGACCAAAGTAGATAAAGACAAAGCACCAAAAAAAAGAACCCAGTTGCCTGCTTTCATCTTATTTATTGACCAGCAATTCAAATTTTGACTAAGCTCTTTCTTTTTCTTTTTATCCAATTGTGGTCTTACACTGTGCAAGTACGATTATCTAACTATATTAAATACCAACAAAATCTTCATTGTAAAATGATTTAAAAATCCCATTATGATTCTCCACCCTTTTAACCATAATGCCATCGGATACTTTTACATAACAAAACATTTTTCCTGGCCAACATAGTTGAGTTACTTGAGTATTAATATATCATTACTCGAACAATAAATTTATTTTATACACTCAGATATTAGGATATTAACAATTTTTCTACTTTTAATAGATATTTTTAGATTTAAAATTTTTAGCTGAATCAACATGCTTACTACAATTTAGAGTTTATCGGTAATTTAACTTGAAATTTTAAATGAAGTAAAAAACAAAATTGGTCTCTTCTCAATCCACTAAGTATTGCTGTATTCAATAATTATCAACTCTGGTATAAATTATATGCTAAGTATACAAATAGTTGTCTTAATGGTATAGTGGTGGTGGTGGTGGTCTATTTCCTTCCACTTTCTTTTGTCTCTTCTATGGCGGGATTCGGGAAAGCTCTAAAGAAGATTCCCACCGACGATGATTACGTTTTCATGCCCACAAAAGTACTTAAATCTAGTACTATATATAAAAACAAAGCTTAATGTCTTGGTCATAAAGAACACTATTATTTTTTTGTCACTCATAAATGGGAAATTGCTTGTTCGGAGGCCTCGGAGATGGCAATGAAGGAGTAATCAAAGTCAAAACATCAAATGGAGGAATCATGGAGTTCTTTGCTCCAATCACTGCTGGTTCCATCACAACCCAATTCCCAGGCCATGCAATTTTTCCAACCCATAATACTCTGTTCTGGAAACCCCTTTCGGACCATGACGAGCTTGTTTCAGGACAATCTTATTATTTGCTTCCACTCAACAACAAAATTGGCGGCCAGTTGGTACGAGAAAACCATGTTCGATCCAAATCCATACCCAATTCATCATCACTTGCTGACTCATCAGCACCATACAAAATGTCATTTGACTGCCAAGGAACGTTGAAAAGGTCTTACACAGAAGTGTTTTCGAGGTACCAAAAGAATGCGTTTTGGAAGGTGAAGTTAGTGATAAGACCAGGGCAGTTAGTGGAGATTCTGTCACAGCAGGGTAAGACTGAAGAGTTGATTGAGAGTGTGAGAGCTGTGGCTAAATGTGGAAATGGGGTCTCTTATTCTTCATCTGCAGCTTCTGCTGGGTTTTCAGATCATTGGAGTCTGTCTTCTAGTAGTAGAAATGATGCTTCTAAGAAAGATGATTTAGTTGTAGACATTATTTAGGTGAATTATATATAGTCTGTTAGATCTGTATCTTTCTGTTGTACAATTATATAAAATTGTTTCTCTGTTATAGATCAATCTCGTTGCGAAGAAATATTAGACCAATATATCATGATATGTTCCTCATGCATATTTATTACTGTGTTTTTTCTTCCATTTTTCTTAATTTTTTAATTTTTTTTGCCATTTATTGTTGCTGTTTCGTAAAATGCTCAACTTAAATTTGTTACGCTTCATACATAAAATCACAAAATAATTTGAGATAAGTGTAATATTGAGAAAAATAATGGAACAATTAAAATTTAGAAGTCAGGAGTTCATTTTTGTATATAAATTTAGAAAAATAGAAAATAATAATTTTATATTTTTTTCCTGAATAAAAAATTATCATATATGTAATTACACAGAGAGAAGCAAAGTGGTGTAGTTTGTTGTTAATTAAAATATCAAATTTAAAAAATCTCACCACTAGTTTCTAATATTAAAAAAGCCATAAAATGCTAACACACATATTAAAAATACCATGTTTTGAAAATTCATAAGATATTAAGGTATTTTTATGAAAAATTGACCCTTTTTTTTTCAAGAGATTAACTTCTCCCAGGTAATTGAGTTCTTTTGAAAAAATAAAAAATTTTAAATTTTTCATTGGGCATACAGAGGTGTATAATAGTGTACAGAGACGTCCAATAGTATACACAAGCGTACCAACGACATTCACAATTTTCTTAAAAAAAATTAATTTAGCGAATTTGGAGTTGGGTACATTGGAGTAGACAAAGTTTACAAGCATTTGAATTATTTTTTTAATTAAATTAATTTATTGATGTAAATAGATATACATTAGTGTACATGACACTTACAAATGTAAAAACGTTTTTTTTGATGTACACAACATGAATTTCAGGTTTATACAATGCATTTTAGACTTTGTTTTTCCTTAAAAAACAAATTTCAGCAATTAGTGTTTCACCGTCAGTCGTCTACGTTGCTCATCGTCGCATCTGTCTCGGTTCCATCACCGTCGTGCCTCCAACAATCAATTGTTAAACATGATCAGCTAAGGTTATCGTCACTCCTTATTGGACCAACTGAAAATTCCACCACGGATCTCCTCCCTTAGACTAACTGAAGCGTTGACGTGAAGAGTAGTCCGTCGCCGTTCGAGGTTTCTTCTCCTTCGTTCAATATATCCTTCTATGTCAATCGTGTCTCTCTCTTTCTCTCTCTATCAGTTTGTTTTCTTCTTCGTCGCTTGTCTATCTCCCTCTCTTTATTGGAAATCACAGTGGTGTTAGGGAGATAGGGATAGCGACGACAATCGTATCACGATGGTGGAACTCTTTGACTCCAGATTGTGTTGAGCTTGAACGGCAGCTGAGGCGACAGAGCTTCAATTCTAGACGTCGTTTTGAGCTTGAGCTTGGTGGCGGCTAGGGTTTGCCAAGGGGAGAGAGGAAGAGAGGAGAATAAAGAGAGAGAAAGAGGGATGAGATAAGGACAGAAAGATAGAGAAAGAGGCGAGATGAACAAAAGAGAAATTGTGATATATGAGAGACAGAGAATGTGGCAATTGTGAGAACATGTTTCAACGGGCTAACAATTGTGAAACAAGATTCAAGCGTTTTTTTGTTTTCAAAATATTAAAAGTGATGTGATATTTGTAAGAATTAGGAGTTTAATTGGGACAACATGTGTAATTGACTTAATTGCGCAACTTTCTCATAAAAAAAATTGGTATTTGTGAATAAACCGACGCTATTCCTAATATTAACAGTACCAAATTTCTTATTTTTATACCTGTTTAAAGTTTTTTTTTTACATTTCTACTTTTCCTTTTACCATATATATTTCCACCTAATTCATTTTAAACAAAAATCATATTTATATATTTTTTTAAAAGAGGAAGAAAGACTTTTGAGCCGTTGTCACTCTCTGACGTCGGTGCCTTAATCTCGCTGGAAAAAAAGATTCCACCATTGCACCACTGCAGTCAAAATTGCACCACTGTTGCTGTCGAAATTGTGTTAGATTGCTTCATCTCCTCTCCCCTTCATAGTGTCTCTTTTTTTGTTGCTTCATGTCTTCTTCTCGTCTATGCCGCCTCCACCGACGGCGGCAAAGCTGAATGAATTAGATCTCTCTCGCTCTCTTTCTTCTTCTCACTGGAGAACCTCAATGGCGAAGAAGAAAGAGAGAGGACACAACGTTGTTGCAGTTCGTCGTCGTCGCATGTTTGGTTCGTCAAGGCTTCATTGTCATGGTCCATTAATGTTGTTGTCACCGAATTTTTTTCGTTGTTGTCGTTTGTCTCTGGAGTTGCAGTTGTGGTGACTAGGGTTTGAAAATCCTAGTCACCTGTCACGACCTGTGATCGGACCATGATCAACGCACGAGACGAACTGAACCATAAGTTCGGCTCATCCCACACAAGCATTGGAGAAACAAAACTTCTACCCATTTTAGTAAATACAGAGTAACAAAAAAACATTTTCATACAAAATTTAAAATACTAAGTGTAACAAAATACATTTACCATACCAAAACATATGTTAAACATTTGTAATTATAACCAGTTAACAAAATAATAATCTGAACCAACTATCCACAAGTATCCCAATGTGGAGCATCTTATACAAAAGACAGACTAGGGACCGAATGAAAAGACACTCATTGCTAAATGGAATGCCTTACTGAGTGATGAACGTCAGATGATCACAACCAACAAAACCTGAAATGATATCTAAGACAACACTCTAGAACGCCTCATGGGCCTCATATAAACCGTTTTGAAATCAGTTTCAGAAAATACCACATACACATATACTTGTATATAATACTGATATACACTCATATATATACTAATATTGTTTCAAAATCATTTCTCAAAACATTTCGCACAGAAGGAAAACATCACGCAGTCAGACGTAATAATTCAATAAATCAAACTAAATAATATATGTATATCAGAAAACCAGACAAGGGACCAGAAGTAGACATAAATCACTTAGGCAAATCTGGACTACCGCCACCAAATCTATGTATCTGGCTGAACACACATGTTACCACTAACCTTGGTAACTAGGCCTTCGCATGTATACCAAATGCTACATTCACCCTTGCAGCGTAGGCGTCCCGAGTCAAAATAATTTTTATTCAAAATTATGTTAATGGCAGATAGGCAGCAAAACAGAGAATTAATTACAGAAATATTTATTTTCAAAACAGCATATTCATTACAAAATATTCATTGATTTTCAAACAAAGTTTTTATTTTTCAAAGTAGACTATATATTTTAAAATATATAAAACCAATTCAAAATATTCATTTCAGAAAATAGAGTAAATCTCAAAAAGGTTATTAGTACATAATTATCACATAAGTCAGGTTTTAGGACTCCATATTCATTAATTAATCTGTATTACATGCAATGTCTAGACAGAGCAAAAACATAATGGAATTTTCTAAATACAGTCTATATGTCTAGAATGACATCCAACTCACTTAGATGTCGAGCTAAATAATCTAAATCACACACCACCGATGGATGGTTGGTCACCTCCGATATTAAAGAGAGCTGAAAACATAAATTTATTACAACAGAATCTGACGCGGTAACTGTGGCAATGTTGAATATGTATGAAATGCAAATGCATGTCCCAAACTCACGACAACGACGAAAACCCAATCACGACCGAATATCTAACTCTCTCACCAGAAATCGTGAATCTCAAAAAATTATCATCTAGTCCCTCAAATTTTAGTCCCTAAACTTTTGGAAATTACAAATCATACCTCAAACTCTTAAAAATTTGCAATTTAGTGATTGCGATAGAAATTTATCCAAAAATGCCACAAATTACTCCAAATCGACACCCATCATTCTGAATCACTTAAATCATCACTCAATCATATTTATTCATAAAAATCATCATCAATTTCACCAAATAATCATTGAACCATCAACAAACCAAATTAATTCTTCCAATTAAATCCTTAACAGCAATAAATTCTCTTCAATCTCCAAAATCAACACAAACCCATTCAAATCCATGTGAATCATCAAGATCAATCAAAATCCAACTCAAAATCATCATCAATCCAACCCATTTTTCACCCAAAAATTCGAACACCAATTAACCCCAACCAAAAATACACATTCAACACAACTAAACAAAATCCACACAATTCCTACACTCAACCCAACATAATCCATCACCAATTCCATCAAAATCAAGCAACAAATTCAAACCCTAGCTCCAACCCGTCATCCAAACAAAACCCAACAAACTTACATGAATAATTCTTGAAATGGAGCAAAGAAATGAAAGAAAGAAGTGTTCTTATCTCAAGAAACTAAAAGAAATCAATGGGAGGGAATGGAAGAAGAAGAAGAGAGATGGTTTTGAGGGTGAGAGAAGTGAAGGAAATGAGAAAATGACGAAGTAAGGTCAGGTTTTGGGTGTTTTAAAGATGAAGAAATCAAAATGGTACGTTTTTGGAGTTCCCAGGCCGAGAGACGCACATGTCTCCCCTTTGATGTTCGTTTCATTGCGAACAACTGCAAGCCGAAAGACGTGTAGTTGGACTGCCGCATGAAACACGCTTTTCAGCCACCACACAAGCGTTTTAGGGGCTGTATCTTGAAAAAATAATTTCTTCCATTCCAATCGAACACCACAAGATCAATGAACTTAAATCATTTCAAAACATTCATCATCTAACATTCGAATCAAGACTCCAAGGATTTGAACAAGCAAACGGTAAGCATCAACGAATCAAAAACCAAATCAAAATTAAACGAAGTGTTACATAACTCGATGAAGAACAACACATATTTGTGTTTGCAAAACTTTTTTGTAAGTCACTAATATTTTGCAAAATTAGAGATCAATCCCTAAAAATTTGTCTAACTCATTATTAATCCTTGAATCTTTGTTTTTATCTATTTAAAAACCAATTGAACACTTTTTGAAAATTAAGTAAACACTTTTTTAAAACTTGTTTATTTTTTAAAATATTTGTATATTTTTAAATTGTCGGTTGAATATTATTGAAAATTAGATAAACACCAATTAATTTTTTTTGAATGTTTGTTGAATACTTATTGAATATTATTTGAAATTTTATTGATAATTAATTCAACACTAGTTAAATACCAATTGAATACTTTTGTTTTGAATACCAATTGACTACTTTTCTAATTTTTTTTAAATAACAACCGAATACTACATGAAGACCGTTTGATACTAATTGAATATTGCATTTGATAAGTTTTTGAATACCAATTGATAACTATTTGAAAACTTTTTGAATACCAAATGAATACTTTTTTAAAAAAAATTGAGCACCACTCGAATACTACCTTAATATGAATTAAATACCAATTGAATAATTTGACATTCAATTTTGTTTTTGGATATACATATTTTGCATAAATCTCTTGATTTCAATTTTTTTTCAACCGAAATTCAATTGATTTCAGTTTTTAACTTCATATTTATAAAATATTATGTATTCAATTGGTATTCAGATAGTATTTAACTGATATTATGGTATTAAGGTAGTATTTAGATGGTATTTAACTGGTCTTTTTGTGAATTCAAATTTCTAGAATTTACGTTTTTAACTTTTGATATGCTTGAGAGGCGGGCAAATAAATAATAAGGGTTGCATGTTTACAATTTTGAAACTTTATCAACCTGTAATTTTTTTTTCCATGACTGGAAACCATGTAATAGCCCCTTCTTTTGGGGCAGCTAAATATGGGCTACATTTGACAGCAGGATCCAATCCAATGTACCAACATTCAACTAAATCAGGACATTCCATGTTGTTTTAGGCTTTCACGATAAAATGTCCCAAATGGGCTTCAATGACGTCATCAATTAGTCTTAGAAGGGTTATACGGTTTCAAGTATAACCCAAAAGTTGAGATTAAAAAAAAAAAGTATTATCTAAAAATTCCATATGGTCCTCAAATCAATTCTAACTATTGGGTTCTTTCTTAATTATATAGTATTTTTTATCAATTAATTTGCTGCTGCTGTTGTTCTTTTCTTGCTCTTGCTCTTGTTCTTCTTCTTTTTTTTTTCCCCATAACAGGAAGCTATTTTGCTGTTTTGGGGAGGTGTTGTGGTGAGAGAATCAAGCTATTCATAGAGATTGTCCTTAGTTTGCGAAATTTTATGTTAACTCGTAAACCGAATAAAGATATAAACAATTAAATTTTAGGAGTGGGTTAACTTTCTTATGAGCATAATTTTATTATTTATCGTTGTTAAAACCTACAAAAATTCATTCATTGTAAATAAGGGTACGTGGTATAGTCACTCCACTCAGTATACCACTTTTTAATAATAAATTATGACCATTAAATTTGTATGTAAAATATAAATCATTTTGTTCCCCATTTTTCTTTTGTGAGAAATTCGAGAAAACAACACCGTCCTTTTTGGTGAGTTTGGTGTGGTGTTCAAGTGTGCCAAGGAATTATAGTTTTCCTAAACTGAGATTGTAGAAACTGAAAATGGATTACACTCGAAGAATCTAACTTTATTCAAACGATTGTAAATAACAAAAGGGACTAAAGTCATCAAAGATGGGTCTTTGCCTCTTTAAACACAATTAGCAAAACACAAAAATGAAAACAACATAAGAGCTTAACGCTAACTGGTGACATAAATTAAAAATGAAGGCTGGGACACTAAAGATAATAGAGGACACTAATGAAAACAGATGATTGGATTCATAGTTGTAGAGTTTGGTTTGAGTGTGTTGTTGAAGGAACTTTCCATGATGTCCTCTACCTGTATTTATAGTGTTGTAGTGTGAATCTCGTTATTCTTCTACAAAAGACACTGTGATTTCATCAATTGATCAAGATCTCATT
>CAODLS012954770.1:0-19942 GCA_948243855.1 Flueggea neowawraea
AACGTACATGACTAATGCACAACGTACGTAGATGTGGAGCTGAATGCAAACAGAAGCCACTGGAATGCTGAAGTGCCAAAACAACATATGTTAGGAAATGACAACGTACGTCATCTGGAGAGATGGCTATGATCAACGTACATTAACCAAGAACAACGTGCGCAGACCTGGAGAATTTGTAGACAACGTACGCAGGCTTGGTACAACGTACGTTGTGTTTGGTCCAGAAGGCTGCAACGACTATAAACTCACTCCAATGTCTAGTTTCACTACACCAACGGTCATATGGCTTAGAAAAGCTATAAATCATCAAGGAAAGGCATAAAAAAGTGGATGATCATATGCTTTCAAGTCCCAAACATTTTCATCATTCCATCAACCCTAAAACACCAAATTCAAGCTAGAGAGAAGATTATGAGCATCAATCAAATACATGTACTCCTAGCATAGAGCTTTCATCTTTTGTAAACTGTTTTGTAAAACTCTTTGAGAGTGGGGAAAGGTTGGTTGTGAACCTATGGAAAACAACATTGTAATAGCTTTAAAGGTTTGAGCCGAAATCAACCTTGGGTAGGCTTTAGAGAGGTGAGCCGTAATCAACCTTGTAGGCCTTAGAAGTGTGAGCCGCAATCAACCTTGTTGGCCTTAGAGGTGTGAGCCACAAGCAACCTTGTTGGATTTAGAGATGTGAGTCGTAATCAACCTTGGTGTAAGGCTTTGTTGGATTGAGCCGCAATCAATCATCGTTATAGTGGAAATCCTAAGTGGTGAGACTTAGGTAGTGGACGTAGGCATGGTTAGCCGAACCATTATAAATTGCGGTGTTGTTTTCTCTCTTCACTTCAAATCACTTTCACTCTCTAAACTCAACCAAGGCATCCCGAAAAAATTCTCCAACAGCAACGACGTAGGAGGAGGTGAAAAAGAGAGGAGGTGTTGAAGATCGACGGAGGGAGACAAAGAAGTTAGAGAGAAGGAGTCAGATGGAGAGAAAGAACTAATAGGTGGAGTGAGGGTGAAGGGAGAGAAAGAGTCAGATGGAGAGAAGATGAAAAGAAGATATATAGGTGCGTGAGACACACGTGATTGTTCTATTTTTGAAATTATAATGCCGACTGTTGTATTAGAGAGACGATAACACATATTGTTTTATATTTGAAATTAAATTGTCAAAAAAGGACAGTGTGTAATTTCTTCAAACAAATAACATGATAAAAAGAACAATCTGAGTAGAAGAGAATATAAAGATATATTCTAAATTTAAGATGCAATAACCATAAATAACAAAACATAAAATTACACTTAATTTTGTACCTTTCGAATATTATGTATCTTGAAACTCTGTTTTTTCATGAGTTGTCATTTCATTTTTTTGTTCGATTGGGCATGTGTTGTCATTTCATCAACCATCGATTACCTAATTATGAAGTAATTGATTTTGTAATTCCACTCTTCATACTCATATCTTCCTCTATAAATTGACAGAAATTCAATTTATTAAGTCCACAGGGAAAATAATAATAATATGGGTAGTCGACACATTTTAGCAATACCATTTCCAGCACAAGGCCATGTAATCCCTCTGTTGGAACTCTCAGAATGTTTAGTGAAAAATGGTTTTAAGATCAAGTTTGTAAACACAAAGTTCAACCACAAGAGAGTCATGAATTCATTAGAAGCTCACAAAGATAACAACATTTGTGACAAAATCAGTTTAGTTTCAATTCCTGATGGGCTGGATCCATGGGAGGACAGGAATGAGATGGGCAAGTTATGTGAGGCAATGACACGTGTCGTGCCAGCTAAGCTGGAGGAGCTCATCAACAAGATCAATGCATCGGAAGAAGAAAATATCAGTTGTGTGATTTCTGATGAGAGTATGGGTTGCGCTCTGGAAGTTGCAGCAAAAATGAATATTCGCAGCGTTGCGTTTTGGCCTGCTTCTGCTGCGTTACTGTGCTTAAAATTCAGTATTCCAAAGCTGATTGATGATGGCATTATTAACACCAATGGTGCGGTTTTCTATCTGTATTTGTCAACTATTACTTCTGCGTACATACTTTTTTTGATAAGTCATTTTTATTTACTCAAACGGGAATCCAACTTACAACTTTTAATTTTTAGTGTTGAAGACAGACTCCAGTACCAATGAGTTATAAGTTTATTTTGTTTGATTATTTCTTCTGCATATATACTAGCATGAAAAATCTATCTTTGGTAAACAAAATTGTCTCAATCTCACTTGAAAAAAATTTAAGTAAACGAGACTTTTCAACTCTACATCTATTCAATATGGATATTTAAGTAGGTTCTAATAACTCTGAGCTCTATGCTAGGACGAGGTGTATAACCCTTTTTTTTTTTCATTAAGCAAAATTATATGTTTGTTTTGCTAAGTAAGCAAAATTATATAATAAGGACAATTTTGTAGTATAATTTGAGCAATTTTTCTCAGGACATAAGAGTTAAGGAAATGAGTTACAGGAATACTTTTTGAAAAATTATGTTGTTGTAACAGGAACTCCACTGAAGAACTGGGTTCAATTGTCACCAACAATGCCCTTCATGAACACAACAAACTTTGCATGGTCCTGCATTGGAGACTTGGAAACACAGAGAATAATATTTCACTACATGGTAAGAAACAACACGACTGCAAAACTTGCAGACTGTGTGATGTGTAACTCAGTGTATGAATTTGAGCCTGGAGCTTTCGATTATGACCTAAAAATTCGACCAATCGGACCGCTTTTGGCCGGGAACCGGCGGGGGATTCTGCAGGGAATTTCTGGCATGAAGACTTCACTTGTCTACAATGGCTTGACCAACAAGAACCCAATTCAGTGATTTATGTTTCTTTTGGTAGCTTCACTATTTTTAACCAAACTCAGTTCCAAGAATTGGCTCTTGGTCTTGAACTTTCCAATAGACTATTCTTGTGGGTTGTCAGGCCCGACATCACCAGTAGTGATCAGTCTGGTGACTCCTACCTGGAAAGGTTCCAGGAGAGAGTAGCCAATCAGGGACGGATAGTCTGGTGGGCCCCACAACAGAAGGTTCTTTTGAGACATTTTGGCTGGAATTCTACAATAGAAGGTGTAAGCAATGGTGTGCCTTTCTTGTGCTGGCCTTACTTTGGTGATCATTTCCTTAATGAGAGTTACGTTTGTGATCTTTGGGAGATTGGATTGAAGTTTGATCGAGATGAAAACTGGATCATCACAAGGCATGAAATTAAGAACAAGATTGAACAAGTAATGAATGACAAAAAATTTAAGGTCAGGAGTCTTGAACTACAGGAAAAAGCCATGAGAAGTGTTGCAGAAGGTGGTAATTCTAGTAAGAACGTCAAGAATCTGGTTAAATGGATGAAGAATAATTGAGGGAAATTTAAAGAATTTTCTGGACTTGCCTCCTCATTTAATTTTATCATTTAATTTTATATGATTTTTCATTTATACAATTTGACTAATTGTGTTTGTAATTAATGAATTAGTGAAAAAAAGATTAAATAAGGGAAAACTTGTATAAATGCAACATAAAAGGAAAGTGTGTCTATGTTTTAGGATATCCAAAATAGAAAGTGTGCCTATCAAATTAGGACGGATGGAGTATTAAGTAACTCTAGCAAAAATTAAGTAATAATCATGGTTACTTAATTTAACACATATTGACATAATTTGTAACCATTTAGTAACCAATCAAGAATTAAGTAATTGGATGACCAAATTAAGTAACAACATTCAAAATTAAGTAATCTTTTAAAAGATGCAATTAAGTAACTACCCCTACAATTAAGTAATTAAGGCTGATATTAAGTCACAAAAAAAGTAACCCAACACAAAATTAAGTTACACATGGCCACATTAAGTAGCCTCTATTGCTTAATTCTGAATGTAGTTAATTTTTCCAGCAATGAATATCCAATTAAGTAACATGCTCCTGAATTAAGTAACTATAACAAAAATTAAGTAACAGCCATGATTACTTAATTTACCACATATTGGCATAATTTATAACCACTAAGTAACCGATAAAAAAATAAGTAACCGATGACTAAATTATGTAACAACATCCAAAATTAAATAATCTTCTAGAAGCTGCATTTAAGTAATCACCCTAAAAATTAACTCAAGTTCTCAATGAGGACTCATTTAATGAGTCCTCATTGTAGTTAACAACTGCTACGAATGTAATCTTCCTTGCACTATGAAATCTAGCCATCTAAGACCCTTATTTGTGTATGAACAAGCATTTTGAAATAATCTAGTTTTTTGAAAATCTCGCCGAGGCATGCTCGGGTACGTGAGCTTGAGGTAGAAACATAAAAATCAAACAACCACGTATTGTAAACGACGGGTTCAGTATGCCTAGTTGTTAGATCAAATGTGGTTCACATTTAGATCCTCCTGTGTTTTGATGATGAACAAAATTAGTAATTAAGTTAGAAAAGGATAATGTTCAATGAGATGGCCAAATGATGCAATTGTTAGAGTAAAAGAAGTGTTACTCGAGTAATATTGATACTCACTCAAGTAAAACAAGTTTTAGAGGCATGGAAAGCGGTGATTTCACTTGAGCAAGTTGAATTTTCACTCGAGCAAGTAGAAAACCCAGAAGTATCACTAGATGAGGAGTTAGTTGAGTGAGAAATGGAGTTACTCGAGTAATCGAAGCATCAGGTGTGAATGAGGGATCATTTATAGTGCTGAAATCATGGGATTTGATTACAATGGTAAAAAACTCATGCTCACTCGAGTGAAAAATATTCTTACTCAAGTAGGTCATATATGGCAAGAAATCAAGTATTAATCAAGCTTCAAATGCACTCCAACGGCTATAATATCAACCCTAACGGTTATGCAACTTGAAAAGGCTTTAAATACACCTCAAAATATGGCAAAGGAGTAGAGATAATACCTCTATACACAATCTATCTTGATTTGTCAAGATTAAAGTCTCTCATTGTGATAAAGTGTTCTAGTTCTTCATTGCTATCGTTTTAACTTGTATCAACTATTTTAGGTCAGTTTGGTGAGCGAATTATTGTAACAAATAGAGAGTTTGTGAGTTGGGATCAAGGGTAGATCCTGGGGTTGGTTTATTGTTGAATCCGAATCAAGAATTGTAAGAGTTCTCACTTAGCTAGAAAGTGAATGTGGCTTTAGAGGTGTGAGCCTTGGAGAATCAACCTCATCATTGTAGTTGGCCTTGGTGGATTGAGCCATTATCAATCATCAACGTGAGATAGTGATTTTGGGAAATCCTAAGCGAGGAACTTAGGTAATGGATGTAGGCAAAGTTTGCCGAGCCACTCTAAATCTTGGTGTTCATTTTCTCTCTTCTCAATTCTCTCAACTCCATCAAAGCTAGACCAAAATCCACCCAACAAGTGGTATCAGAGTGGTCTCCATCCTAAAAGGCTTAACAACCTTGGAGAAAAGATCCGTATCAACAAAAATGGAGTTCGATCATTGCTCTTCATTTCAAGCGGTGCTTCCCCCACTCAACCACCTCTCTTTGATGGTTCCAACTAACCCATCTGGAAGAATCTTATGACAGTTTTTTATCAATGAACATGATATTGAGCTTTGGAAGATAATTGTCCTTGGCTCCCATATTATTAAAAATCAAGACGGATCCTTGAAAAATGAGCAAGAGTATACCAAAACCTATTGGAAGAAGGAAAGAATAAATGCTCAATCAATGCAACTCCTCTTGTGTGGCTTGACTCTTGAAGAGATTAGAAAAGTTTCAAATTGTAGAAGTGCTCAAGAAATCTGGAAGTCCTTGGAGGTAATTTATAAAGGAACTTCTCAATTAAAGAAAACCGAGATAAATCTTCTCCAACATGAGTTCGAACTCTTCTCCATCAAAGAAGATGAGACCATCACAAGCTCCCTTGATAAATTTGCAAAAATCACAAATGGACTAGAAGCATTGGGGAAGAAGGTGGAAGAGCATGACAAAGTGAAAAAGGAGATTCGATCTTTGCCAAAATCTTGGGATTCACAAGTCACAGCTATAATGGAAACCAAAGATCTCAACACATTTGATTACAATGCTCTCATTGGTTCTCTCATAAATTATGAGATCATTCTATAATTGAGGGAGAGAATTCCAAAGGAAGAGAAAGCATTGAAGGCTCAAACTCATATTCAAAGTGAATAAGAAAGTAGACAAGAATCAAGGTTAGGAGATGAGGAAGATGAAGAACTACAACACTACTACAAAATGCTCTCTAAATACAAAAGCTTGATGAGGAACAAGATGAGGGAAAGAGAAAGGAAAGAAAGAAAGAACAAGAAGAAGAGAAGTGATAATAGCTCTTCTTCAAGTAGTGATGAAGATGATCGACCCATATATATGTGCTTAACGACACATTAGGTATTTCTTACTCTTAATTTTTTTTGTGCCCTTTAAATTTTCCTTTACTATGTTTATTTGCATTGTTTTGGAGATTATGGTGACTTTGTTGTGCCATATGCATGGTTTTGAAATAGATAGGTGGAGAGAATTTCTTTTTAATAAATGCATACATTGATTTTGAAAGGGGGAGTAAAAATTTGTTGATTGTTAATTTTTTTTGATGATTACAAAAAGGGGAGAGGAGTGTTGAATGGATTTGCATTATTTTTGCATGTTTCTAACCTCTTGATAAGGATAAAATTCTCGATCAAGTTTGTTGTCCTTAATGTAGTATTCAAACTCTTGAAGGTTTTGTCATCACCAAAAAGGGGGAGATTGTTGAACCAATGGTGGTTCACATTTAGATCCTTTTGTGTTTTGATGATGAATAAAAATTAGTAATTAAGCTAGAAAAGTACAATGTTCAATGAGATGACCAAATGATGCAATTATTGGTGTAAAAGAAGTGTTACTCGAGTAATATTTATACTCACTCGAGTAAAACAAGTTCCAGATGCATGAGAAAGTGGTGATTTCACTCGAGCAAGTAGAAAACCCAGAAGTATCACTGGATGAGGAGTTACTCGAGTAATCGAAGCTTCAAGTGTGAATGATGGGTCATTTCTAGTGCTGAAATCATGGGATTTGATTACAATGGTAAAAAAAATCACGCTCACTCAAGTGGAAAATATTATTACTCGAGTAAGTCATATGTGGTAAGAAATCAAGCATCAATCAAGATCTAAATGCACTCCAACGGCTATAATATCAACCCAACGGTTATGTAAGTTGAAAAGGCTTTAAATACACCTTAAAACATGGCAAAGGAGTAGAGATAACACCTCTATATACAATCTATCTTGATTTGCCAAGATTAAAGTCTCTCATTGTAATACAAGTGTTCTAGTTCTTCATTGCTATTCATTTAACTTGTATCAACTATTTTAGATCAATTTGGTGAGCGAATTATTGTAACAAATAGAGAGTTTGTGAGTTGGGATCAAGGGTAGATCCTATACTTGGTTTATTCTTGAACCAGAATCAAGAATGTAAGAGTTGTCACTTATCTAGAAAGTGAATGTGGCTTTAGAGGTGTTAACCTTAGAGAATCAACCTCATCATTGTAGTTGGCCTTAGTGGATTGAGCCAGAATTAATCATCAAAGTGAGATAGTGATTTTGGGAAATCCTAAGTGAGGAACTTAGGTAGTGGACGTAGGCAAAGTTGGCCGACCCACTCTAAATCTTGGTGTTCATTTTCTCTCTTCTCAATTCTCTCAACTCCATCAAAGCAAGGCCGAAATCCACCCAACACTAGCAGTGAAAATGAGAGAGAGTCAGAGAAAATGAGAGAGAGAATGCGATAGAAATTCGGGACAATATTTTTATACATTTTTTCGTATAAAACACAAAATGCAAACACTAGCCAAAAGCTAATGGTTAAAGCATGGTAACAAACCACCACAACTCGTTAACATTTGGACAAGACTTAGTACATAAAGACCAAGTAATTAAATGAAGATAAAATAAGAAAGATTTTAAGAGCTTAAATTTGAAACATGGAAGGATTTGAAACTCGCCATACCGCTTAGCAAACAATTAAACTAGTCTCGGATTGAATAGAAAGCAATTGAAACTAAGTAAATTCGGGAAGTAAAATTACAATAATAACGAACAGTCATTGATGTGTTATCCCTTGTTCTATCCCTTTACTTTGCATTTATACTGGGATAGTTAACTACCTTGGCAGTTAGCCTAAATCCATGTTCTAAACTTTTAATGGAAAATGTCAAATTTTTAGGTTCATTTGGCATCGCACATTCTTAACCTTTAGTTGTGGGTTACTCAATTCCCTATGATTACCGTCTCCCTCCATGTATGATGTCGCTTGCCCATACTTCGGGTATTTCATTTTGGGCTTCAATCCTCAGGGGCTTCCTCGGGTATGTACAATGAACACTTGGGCTTATTTTCTTGCATAAAACATCCTTGGGGACTTTAGCCTTTTGGTGCATACATGTTTTACAGTCCTTGGACGTGCTAGTAGTCATGCTTGTCTTCTTGTTGTTCATTACGTTTGCTTCTAACTCTCACAGTGTTGACATCATCTCAATGTGACATGTGTTCTACCACATTAAATGCGATTAACATATGCCTTCGTGCAAGGAGACCCGTCGAGTGGAATGAATAGAGACGACTGACATAATTCTCATTTACCTTGATTTACCATGATTACAAGATTTTTGTACCATATATAAATAGATGTCTTTTGCTCATTTAATCCTTCACCTAACACTTTTCCTTTCTTGTGCTAACATTCTCCTTCCCAAATCTTTTAGAAACCTAAACTTTTTCGAGCAATTTCATCAGTAAATCTTTCCATGGCTCCTAAATAATCTACTAAATCCAAGTCCCACTCCACCAGACCACTCAGAGGTTACGATTCGCTTTCCCAAGAGATATTCACCAGTGCCTAGACCTACTCCAAGTTCGGCTTGGTTCATATCCCTAAGGACGAGATTCCCTTTGTCCACTAAGGCTCTGAAGATGGTCCACTCTATGCCATTATGTTGAAACAATGGTGGTTAATATTTGGATCCTTTTATGTTTTGATGATGGAACAAAACTTGGTAAGAAGGTTTGATTTATAGAACGCCAAAATACAAAGACATTGGGCTCAAGGTAAATGCTACTCGAGTAAACAAAGTTCCAGAGGTGTGACATAATGCAATTCTAACTCTAGGAAGTACATAGTCTACTTGAGTAAATAGAAGTTCCAGGGGACACATATGCAAGAAGTCTACTTGAGTAAAGAAGTGACTACTCGAGTAAACGAACATTCAAGTTTGAATTAGACAATGAGAAAAGGAATATTCAGAATGATGATATCATGGGATTCATTCAAGATTGAATATATTGGTTTCAAGAAAGAAGTTACTCGAGTAAGCCATTGGTTGCTCGAGTAAGCATTGGTAAACAATGGACGCAATCTAAGGTGATCAAATTATAAAAGGAAATATTTTGAAGAGATCATGTGCCAACGGTCATATTTCACATCTACTCGAGTATAGAAGGCTAAATATGGGCATACTCAACTAAAGAAGTTTTCTACTCGAGTGAGAATCGAAGCTGCTCAAGTAATTTCTAAAAAAGGAAACTAGATATGATTGAATTCGTGTCCCAACATCTATTTTTTGACTCACAACTGCTTAAAAGTCTAAATGAAGTATAAATACATCTTAATGATTTTAGAGATAAATACATAACATACATGCACACGTATCTTTCATCCAAAAGATCAAGCTAAATAGAAAACCAAGTGCATAGTCTTATTTCTAGTATAAATGTTTCACTTGTATTTCATTCATAAACACTTTGAGTGTGGGAAATGTTTGTTATGAACTTAAGAAAACAACTTTGTAAGGGATTTAGAGGTGTGAGCCTAGTGTGTAATCAACATTGTGTTAGGTTTTAGAGGTGAGAGCTTGAATCAACCTCATTGTAATTGGCCTTATTGGATTGACTCGTAACCAATCATCATTATAGTTGATTGGAAAAATCCTAAGTGAGGAACTTAGGTAGTAGACGTAGGCAAGGTTGACCAAATCACTCTAAATCCTTGTGTTCTTTTTCTCTCTTCTCAACTTTTAAAACTCCATGAAGGCATAACCAAAAATTCTCGAATAAGTGGTATCAGAGCATGTCTCTAATCAAGAAGGCTTAACATCCTCGGAGCAAAGATTCACATTAGAGAAAGTGGATTTCAAAAACTCCACAGTATTTGAGTCCGGAGCATCACTTGCACACCCACCACTCTTCAATGGATCAAATTATGCTCTATGGAATCTCATGAAAATATTCATCAAAGCACAAGACATAGAGCTATGGAAGGTAATTGCTCTTGGCCCCTATATTTTTATAGAAATAGATGGTTCTTTGAAAAGTGAAGAGGAGTACACAAATAATGACTGGAAGAAGGAGAAAATTAATGCTTAAGCAATGCAAGTCCTTTTGTGTGGATTGACACTTGAGGAGATTTTTGAGTTCAATTTTGATGATGATGAATGCAAAATATCCATGAAAAAGGCGCAAAATTGTAGACTTGTTGATATATGTCAATAAGGCACCTTAAGGATTCATTAAAGTGCATTAATGAAGATCAAAACACCTTATTGATTCATTAAAGCGAGTTAATGCATGAAAAATTGGGATCTGAGCAAGCAGGCTTGTTGATCCAAGAAGGAAAAAGTGTCAGACATTGATTTAAGCTCGCAGATGATTCATTAAGGCACATAGATAATGGTCAATGCACATAAATGTGGTGTAACGCACGTCGTCAAATGATCTGAGCATTGTTGCTTAGATGGATTAAAGATGCAAAATTTAATGAGAAGAACAACGCACGTAGATGGTTAGAAATGCATGTTGACAAGCTTCAGATAATGACAAAGTTAAGACACTCATCGGAATTGCAAATTTGAATATTCATTTGTACAGGATGATGTCAGAATTAAAATGGTGAACTTAGGTAACGACAACACACCTTAATGATTCATTAAGGCACTTTAATGAAAGTCTGGGCAACGACAACATACCTTAATGATTCATTAAGGAACTTTAATGAAATATGGCCAGAACAACAAAGCACCTTATGATCAACAAAGTGTGTTAATGAAAGTCTGGGAAACGAAAAAGCACCTTATTGATTAACAAAGTGCATTAATGAAAGTCTGGGTGAAAGTGGATATTCTGGAGCCAAGAACAACACACACAGATGATGCCATAAAGCACGTAGATGACTATTAACCCACGTAGCATGGACAACAACGCACATAGAAGGCTGTTGATATGTTGCATTTTAGGCATGATTTATGTTGCATTTTATGTTTGTTTTGCATTATAAATTGTTATTATTCGTGTCTTTTTATGTTTTTATGCTTCTTTGGTGTTTTAGGTGAAATATTGGTGAAACATGAAGAATTGGAGTAGTTTCTGAGTATTTCAAGCGAAAACTATATTTCTACATGACCACGCCATAGTTGACGCTCATTGACCAAGTTTGACCATATGCATTGGGCTGTGTGCCACACTTATAGGCCACGTTTTGGATGTGTTTTGAAAGCTTCTAACTCAGTTTTGCTATTGGATCAAAACAATTAGCTTTATTATTATTTTTATTAGTTATTTTTAGGAGATTTAGATTTTCCTAATTAGGAGATGTATTTAAACACAATCCTCTCTCTCTCCTCTTCGATTCTTTTCCACTTACCATAGGAGGCAGCTGCCACTCTCTCAAAGTTTTGGTGTTCTTCCTCTAAGCAAGTGTAACTAAATCTCTTACTAGTTAAGGTAATTCGAAGTTCAATCCATTGATGTTGTTAGACATTTGTTTTAACTGTTATTAATTAATTTAAGTATTTATTCAGTTTCTGTGCTTGAGTTCTTTTATTATTATTTTGATTGATTGATTAATAAGGGCCCATTGGTTAATTAATTGAGATAATATATTGTTATTTAGGATTGATAGTGCACCACATTAGTCCTAATCTGGGTAACACATAACGTGAATTTATGTGTTGGACATTGTTCATTGTTGTGAAACTGAATAATCTGGCTTAAATGAATCACGGTGTTTCCTGTTTCACTAGCTCAGATAGAGGTCTCTTTAATTGGTATTGCTACCATAGATTAAACCTTGTCAAGGCATCCCAGAGGTTGTCTAGTGGTTAGGGAAATAGTTTGCAGGGCATCCTGGTGCTATCAAATAGGTAAGAAGGGATTGGTTAATTGAGTGTGTCACCGTTAACTATACCTCTGTTTGCTTGAATGCTTAATATTAACACTTTGTGTCTGTGATCAACTGATTAGATTGAACAGAGAAGTACCTTAGCTGGGCTTTTATTATTATTGAATTTCTATCATTTTCATTCTTACTTTTTATTTCTTTTCTAGGAATTTCCAACCTCTGCTTGCTTTGAATTTCGGCTTCAACTTCATTTTCATGTATTTATTTTCTTTCGGCAATTAAACAATTTACCACTGTTTTATGTGGATCGACCATGCTCACTGCTTTACTCACATTTTACTATTCTGAGCATGTTAATATTATTTTGATCAGTTGATACCCCATCAGGTATATAAAAAAATTTAAAAAAATATTTATATAATTTTCAAAAACATTTAATATTTTTTTTTTTAAATACAATGATTCTTCAATTAGTATTCAATTAGTACATAATTGGTTCGTAAACATGATATAAGTATTCAATTGGTATTCAATTAGTTCTTAATTAGTATTCAAGAAGTATATTTGAATTTTTATTTTAACTATTAAGACTTTAAAATTCGATTAGGGGATGATTCATAGTTTTCTAAAATCTCACGAACCAAAGGTGAAAAATTACAAATTGGCAGCTTGTGCCAGCTCGGGTTGTAAAAACCTCGCTGCCACCGTGCCTCTGTCTAGCCACGCGTAAGGGAGATCATCTATCTCCACCAGGTGCGTGACAAAAATTGATGTCGCGACTCTGATCTCTTCTCCTTCTTTGTCGTATTAGAAAGAAAGGCGCGATGGTTGCGAAAGGAGGACAAAGCGGTGGAGTACTGGAGGAAGAAGACAGCGACAGCAAAGGCGAAGTGAAGGAGAAAGAGGTTTTGGCACTACGACCTGAGGAACATCGTAACGGCAATTAGATTCCATGATCTCGAGCGCGACAACAACGTAGAAGAGGAAAACAAAGCATGGCGGCAGCAGCGATGACGCTCCTCCAGCGGGATCTCTCAAAACTCTCTCTCTTTGTCTAAAATACAGATTTTTTTTCTTAAATTAATTTTGAGTTTAAACATTTATAATAAAATCAAAACTATAAAGTGCAAAAAAAAAAGCTCGGTACAAAAATTTTAAAAAAATCGGTAGAGGTTTAAAACAAAAACATTGTCGGGACGTTCACAATTAGCAAAACATTTACAAGGAAGTTGTATAATTATTCCTTGGAGTTAATTATGTCAGATGTCTCAAATAAAATATAAAATTTAATAAATTAATCAACATAATTTTAATTTTTATAAATAAAAAAATGTAAACTTTTATTGACAAATGCTACTTTTTGAATATTGTTTTGTAAAATATCACTTTGGAGATCTTTGAAGATTTTTAAAAAATTTTTGGATACATTTGAAAATAAAAGCGATTTTTACTTTTAAAGAATTTTGAACACATTTGAAATTTGACATTTTTATGAGAAGTTTCATTTATGCAATTAGTTATTCCTCAAACTGAGGCGTGAACAGAATAATATTCTTTCTGATTATTTGTTAGCACCAACTCTAAACTATGCTAAAACTGGAATATTTTATTTGGTCCACGAGTGTGTTAGACTGTGCCAAATCTTTGTTCACAACGCGGAGATGTTTAGTTGGAAGCACGACTTTCGCTGTTTACAAACGAACATTTGTGTTACCGTTGTGATGCAACTCAGGCGTGAATATATACTTAATAACGTTCTTTTTTATTCTCCAACCACAACAACTAAGAATCTAAGCAATTTTGTTTGATCCACGTACGAGTGGGTTACACTGAACAAGCTTTTGTTCACAACTTATAAATATTTCGTTGGAATCACGACTTTTGTCGTTTAGAAACTAACATTTGTGTTGCTGCAACACATTGTGTTGTTACGTTTTGGTGAAACAAATTCCATGGCCAGCACAGGTGACTATTTTTGGAGGCAGTTGGGCCTAAAAGCCGAACAGTATTCTACTATGGTTTTAAAATTTGGAAGTGAATCTGTATATATTAAGGAAGTGTTTAGGGGAATGAATTCGGGACAAGACTACAAGATTCTAGTCTCCTTTCAAATTAAGGTGTGTTCATTTACATTTACATTTCCATCTCTATGTTGAATTTCTAAGCCCTTTGGCTTTTTTTTTTTGAGCTAAATATGTTATAGTTAAGCTTCCATGATTCACAATATGGATGATGACCTTAATCGGTGTAGTTAACATGCTTTCATTATTCAATAATGTATTTTTTGAACCAAGTCAAATAGCGTTGATTTGTAACGAAGAATACATTCTTAAAGTCCTTTTGATTGTCTCAATTTATTCTCCTCCTTCATTGTGAAGCAGATTAATATTAACACAATTTATTTGTTTAATTAGATATTATATATCATTAGGGCTTAATTATCTCCTACGTTTTAGAGACTTCGGTTCTTATTTTACTCCATAAACAATGAAACTCTAACATCTCTAGAGTGCAACTGCTTCTAATTATTGAATTCGTTTCAATCACAGAATATTTGCAAGGTCTTGGTTATTAATAGTTCCTAGATTCTTGTATCATACAAGTGTTTCAACACAGTAACTGTATCGTTCCATTGCAACAATTGCTACATCGAGTATGGCTCCTCCCTCTGTCCAATCAAACTCAACCTGGTACATATTTTCTTCTTTAACAACTTCGTTCTTTTGTACTTCGAATATTTGCATTCCATTCGGGACTTAATCTTTCACATTGTAGAATTCAAGCTACTCTAATATCAGTAAAATATAAACCTATTAACATTGTGTTTGCAATTCCTTGCTCGTTTTGAAATTAAGTACTACAAATGTACAAATGGTACTGATTCCTTCGATTAATGTTTGGAATGGCAGTGGTGTTAATGATGAGAAGTATGCAAGCATGAACTGGGATGAACTAGGTTTTGGTCTGACCACAACTGATTATATGTACATTATGAAATGCCCAGTTGGGGAAAAGTTTTCGCAAGGAAACCTTCTTCGTTATGGTAACTTTGAGCTAAGTCCATCCTCTGGAGTTTTGAACTATGGGCAGGTAATTAATTACCCACAAATGATCAATTAAAATTAATGTTGGTGATTGTAGGTTTGATTCAATCGTACTCTCTAGTCTCACAGTGATAAGCTTGTACATTTTCTCACAAAGATTAAAAAATTTATTTAGCAACATTAATTATAATAGAGTCTTCCAAAAGTATTTTTGTTACTACTCAATGAATAATTAATTACATAATTTATCATGTATTTAAATAAAAATATATATATAGTGAAATGCTACATGATTATTAGTCTTGAAATAGAAACAACCCTATATTTTAGGACATATAAGAAAAACTTTTCTATATAAACAGAGTAGCTTTTTAGTAATAAATAACCTTTTCTTCTACCTCATTAAACGCAATTTTATTTCTCATGTAATAAAATTCAAATAAAAAATATCAAAGAGATGAGTTTTTGTAAGCATAATTGATAAAGTAGTTGAATTTGAATTTTAAACATAAGCTTTTTAAACTTTTTTTTCAACATTGAATTGAGTTTACATTGGTACGATCTGAACAACCATTTGTAATACTTTAAATACATTTGAAATAGGAAAACTTGACACACGCAAATATTTTCTGATTATTTCAATGTTTTTGCAAACTAAATTTTAGAATCATATTTTAAAAAATATTTTTTTATTTTATGGTATTTGTGTAAACTTCCAATTTTAAATCCTAAAGGTGGAAAAAATGGTTTGATTCTTTTTCAGAAAATAAATAAAAAATGTTTTATTTAAAGATAACTTTTTTAAAATATTGTAAGAAAATTATTTTTTCTTGTATTGCCTCTTTTAAATTTTCTGCATGACAATTATTAATTGCATTTGTATAATTCACAAAGAAACTCATCTTCTTGTGGAGATCATGAAGAACAATTAACAATTACTTGTTAAATGATTCATAATACAGGGATTGTTCGAAGGCCTTAAAGCTTATAGGAGGGAAGATGGAGGAATTATGCTATTTCGGCCAGAAGAAAACGCTTTACGAATGCAAATGGGTGCAAAGAGATTGTTTATGGCAGTGCCATCGACGGAGCAGTTTGTTGATGCCGTAAAGCAAACAACCCTCGCCAACAGTCGTTGGGTATATTCTTCGTATGCCGATTCTGTCTGTTTTTTCTTTTTTTTATAGTTGTTGTCCATAAAATTTGATCTCATTTATTACATATTAATTATTTAGAAAATAATGATAAAAAAATACTACAACAGTAAAGAATTTACATTGATGTACTAATTTTTCGAAGAACGTTCGAAACTCTGTATGAATGCCAATATTCTAGATAGTGTAGCACATACAAGACGCAAAATAAATGGTGTTCTTTAAAGTATTTATAAATTTAGAAAATTGCAAACTGTTTCTCCGTTTTTTTATTTAAAAATAAATTTATTTTTAACAATTAGTTTTATTTCAACTAGTAATAAAGCAATGATTTGTAGATCAGAGTTCAAAACTCACAGACATCGACTATTGAAAAATAATTAATTCTTTTTTTTTTTTACTTCCTTCCAAAGAAACTGAAATCGTTTGAAGTAACCAAATGAACCAACGTTATTCTTGTGTGGAACAGGTGCCTCCCCACGGCAAAGGATCATTGTATCTAAGACCTCTTCTTCTTGGAAGTGGATCTGTTTTAGGAATTGGACCAGCTCCTGAAACTTCATTCCTTATATTTGCTTCACCTATTGGCAACTTTTACAAGGTCAGTTTTCTTTTTATTGGTCCCAAAATTCTTTGTACATATTAGATTTTAAATGTTCTTTCATATAACGAGTTCTGTAATTATGCGATTTCTTCATTTTCGTCGGACTGCACAAAAAATCAGTCAGTAATTTAATGATCAATTAGCGTTTGCAAAAAGATTTGGTTGATCATGAAATGATAACTTTTGTTGGTAATCTAGGGTGGGCGGACATACGTGAACTTGCTCATTGAGAGCAAGCAACATCGAGCCATACCTGGTGGAACTGGTGGCATCAAAAGCATTACCAATTATGCTCCGGTAATTATTAATTATTTTCTAAAAAACTTTCTAAAACATTCAGAGTTCAAGTCATGAGTACGAAACAGTATTAACGTTTATTCGCATATATTATTTCTCGTAGGTTTTTGAAGTTGTGAAGCAAGCGCAAGCCAATGGGTTCGACGATGTCCTATTCTTGGATGCAGCTACAGGCAAATACATTGAAGAGGTTTCTTCATGTAACATTTTCATTGTAAAGGTACTGCTAAATTGCAATACAAAACCATAATAATTTTGAAAAAATATATATTTAAGTTCTCATATTCTTCAGGGTAATGTCGTGTCAACCCCAACAACACAAGGAACTATCTTACCTGGAATTACACGGAAAAGCATCATGGAAATTGCTTGTGATTTCGGTTATGAGGTAATTGGTATAAAATTAGGTGATCTTTCATAGATTACCAAAACATAATGTAATGATCAAGAATTTTGATCAGGTCCAAGTGCGCGTCATTCCGGTTGAGGACGTGCTCGATGCTGATGAAGTATTCTGCACAGGCACCGCCATGGTTGTAACTCCTGTTGGTAGCATCACCTACAAGGAGAAGAGGTAAGCAACTACTACTTGAAACATTGTAGTTTGTGCTAGATAATTGCAATACAAATTCCGCTATGAAACATTTCTGCTGTAAAAATGTTTCCTGCCTTACTAAAGAAAAATAAAACAACGTAATAGAAAGTACACTATGAGAAAAATTAGATTAAGAAAAAAGAAACCCTTGAATTATGGTAGCAGGTAACAACACTAGATCCACCAGGCACTATTACCACTGCCCACAGCCGGGGAGGATTTTCCTTCAATTCCTTTTGTGCAGTATATAATGTTGTCCTAACTCGAATTTAGATTAATAAATTGCACTTTTAATGCAGGATTGAATACAAAACAGGAGAAGAAGCAGTGTCTCACAAACTACGAGCAACACTTACAGGATTCCAAACAGGTCTCATTGAGGATAAGAAGGGATGGACAATCCGGATTGATTGAGCTTATTGTCTCTCTTGGTATCTTGTATACCAAAAGCTTTGTTATTCACAAGCGTACATATATAGTACCTCATTATATAATAGTTTTTGACATTTCATGTTACCTTATGCTTCTTATGTAATTCCTAATAGATTATTGTAACATTTCTGCAATTGAGTCAATAAAAATGTGTGGAATAATTATAAAACAAAGAAAAATTGAGTATTACTATTATTCAAATTATGGAAATGATTGATATGGAACGAGGCACAAAATGCTGCATATATTTTGGAGTTTCAAATTTTGGCAAGGGATAATCTATAAATTATGCCACTTTTATAGGATATCCTGAAGGGGCCAACCTATAAAATTGTTAAGAACTTGAGAACAATATTACGAGTAGCCTAACTAAAGCTCGTCGACTATGTGCTATTTGAGTTTTTCTACTAGAAGTTCAGGATTTTGATAGGTAGCATCTAAAAAATTTTAGAATGCTTCCTCACAAAGTTCCTTCGCTCTCTTCTCCTCCAAGTACTCTAGTTGGTCCTTTTTAAGGAAAAGTGTAAATTTGGTTCCTCTACCTGATGGTTCTCCATTCACATCCTTATAGTAACAATGAAAGTATCACACCCACCTCCGACAATAGGATGACAATACACTTACTTCATTTACCAGCTATTTAACCAAATTCAAACTAATATTCCATCATAACTTACTTGATTCATTAAAAATATATTTAGATCATGTCATAACATCATTCATAAAACCTGTCATTTTATCATAATTCCTTAAATAAAATCTCATAGTATTATATCCAAAGTTCAACCAAAATAACATAAGCATCAGAGCTTTATAGATAGTTTGACATGAGTATTCTAAATAACCAAGATCTAAAATATAATTAATCAAAAAAATATTCAACTTTTATCATTGGTCTAACTTCCTCTAAGAAGAATTCTGAGGACAAATTAGGAGTGAGTAGGAATCAATTTTTACTTCTAACAATTTATGGTGAGAGAAGAGAGGGGCTAAGTATGAAACTCATAAGTGGCACATATACAACAAAGAGGGAACACACACATAGGCTTGTTGCCGGTTTGGGAACCGCCGGTTCTGGTTTCTTGAATGGAGGAACCATAACCAAACCGTGGTTCCCACGGGTTGGTCTGGTTCTAGTTTTAACCGGTTTAGGTTCCAGTTTGACCAGTTTTAACTGGTTAAACCGCAGGTTTTGGTTCCGGTTCTGGTTCGGTTCCCTCTTTTTTTAAAAAAAATTATTTTTAATCCGCTATTTTATCCCGTCAATTTTTTTCGGTTTGTAAATTTTGTTATATTCAATAATTAATTATAGTACCAATAATACATTATATTCCAAAGAATTTTTTTAATAATTTCCAAAAAAATTAATTATTCTACTAGTAATTACATCACATAATTTTAAATAAAATTAAAAAAAAATCATTAAATTTTATTAAATATAATGAAATAACAAAATAAATAAATTAAACTATATAAAAAATAGAAGGAATTTGAAAAATATAATTGCAAAAAATAACTTTGAGAAATATAGAAAACGTAATTACAATAATAAAATATATAAATAATTAATAAGAGCAATTTAGAGCAAAATAAATTTTTGAGAGAGAAAAAATAGTGTGAAATTGGTAGGAATAGGGTATGGGTATTTATAAGGTTGAAAAAA